>JAOEJI010334986.1:0-10963 GCA_025448255.1 Umimayanthus chanpuru | reverse complement strand
AATATATATAAAAAAGAAAAATACTTGTAACAAAGGAAATAATTAAAGTTGTTGTTGTTGTTGTTGTTGTTGTTGTTGTTGATTCCAGCTAAATAGTTAGAGTTAGGTTTCTTGATGGAACGTTTTCTACGACAGTGGAAAGTAGGAAGAACAAAACAAGCAAAATTTTCATGTGTGTGGTTTGAAAGACGTCCACAATGAGGGTTTTTGAATGCTGTGTTGTCATTCATTCTGCGCACGGGCATTGAATAGGCACTACACAAGGTCCTCAATTTAGATGTGGAATTCTTAGCAACGGAATTTGTTTCGCTCGTTGAAGTCTGATTGTTTGTAATACAATGCTCCATGGAAAAAGTAGGGTTTGCTTTAATAAACCAACTGTACTTGGTCAGCATGGTAGAAAGGGAAAGGTTCTTTGCAATTTTTAGTTTGTGGTGGCTTTCAATCGTAAATCCCACTTGCCAGTACGCAAATGCTTTTACACTGTTGCAAACAGCGCAGTAAACATTGCTGAATGTTATATTTGTATTAAAGTCGTAAATAGGGATGTAGGTCAGAGGCTCCGTGTGGTTCGGGTATAGACAGCGATTCTTGACTTCTTCGTCGTGCCACGCAGCAGAGCATGCGCTGTGCACAATGTATCCTCTTAATTTGCCTTTCCGGCGAGGATTGCATTTCCATCCAGGAAAACTCTTGGTTTTCGTGCATCTAAAAAAGACAAACTAACAATTGTTTCTTGAATGCATTTCAAGATTAGATCTAGTAAATACATTAGTACATGGTGTTTTGGTATTTGAAACTTAACATTTGCATAGTTATCACCTGAGACTGAGTCATGCCTGCAGGGAGGCTAGAGACCAAACTGCTGTACTTTAGAAAACAGAAACGTGTTCCATAAAAAAACAATGATAAAGAAATCGGTAGCTTCATCCTGAAGTTGTTGTTTCATGCTAACATAATATTTTACTCGCAGCTCTCTCTGCAAGTAGAGCATTTAAACTCGTATTAAGTTTGGGAAATATACAAACTCGAATCACATAAATTAATCTCAAAGTAATCATTTTCCGAATATTTAGTCGAGCATTGCAGTAGGCTGCAGAGATAACTGCCCAGATAACAGCAAAATAGCTATCCAGGACTGCTGCTGGGAAAAAACCCCGTTTTTTTGGAAGTCGGATTTGCCTTTACGCGCCTTAAGCTAAGAGCTTTTGCATTTTTTGTGAGGTTACTGCATGGTAGGGAAATGATGGAACATTAGCTGTATGTATTTGCAATGTGTTTATTAACCCTAGAACGCTTCGTCTCTTTAAACAAACATTAATGCTTCGGGGGTTTATTTTAACCCCACTTTGAATTTCCAAATGTTTAGAAATTGTGTTCTTTGGCCGGCAATTAGTGCATGATCACGATTTACTTCCATAAAAAAAATAGTCCATCAAAAAACTGGTGTTATGGTAGCAAATGCAAAAAAATTAAATGGCCGCCACCTTGTATTTTCTGCAGCCAGCTTGGATTTTCGATTTATGAAATTTGAGTGATTCCAAGATATTTCTTTGAAAATCGTTAGAAACATTAATTTATGGGCGAAAATTATGAAATAACTAGAAGGAACCAATATATCGCAAGCTTACAATTGATTTTCAACAAAAACTGTATACTACTCAAAAAATTCAGAAAAATTTAACAATTTTCGTGACCTACAATGACGACGTCACCAATGATGACATAATCTAATCAATTTCAAAAGAAGTGTTCACAGACAAGAAACACTAAACAGCTGTACAAAAGCTTTTAGCAATTGGTTGAACAACATAAATTTGAAGTAGAAAACGAGAGGGGGGAGTCAATTTCACCCCTAAAGCTTTTTAGGGTTAAAATGCATACTAATGACCGGGAGGACTTTAACTAATCTTCGGTTTGAAAGACGCAAGTAAGAAAATGAGTACGTAAACAAGTGATAACAAAATAAGCAACAAGCTAAAAATGTTAATGGAAATTAACATTTTTTCCATTACGCCACCATCTGAAGACTTCCCTGCATTCTGTTTTTGTTAAAACTGTCGAGTGCTCTTCTACTAAAATTGGTGTTTTATTTGATGATTCCTCATGTTACTGCCACTTGTAAATCAGCTTTCTACCACCTTCGGAATATTACAGTCCTCACTCCTGGCACTACCGAGTTCATTGTCCTTGCCTTCACAACCTCAAGAATTAACTGCTGTAATTCTCTACTTTATGGCCAACCAAAATATGTCCTGAAAAAGCTTCAATACGTTCAAAATTTTGCTGCAAGGCTCGAAAATCCTCTGAAAAGCTTCATACAACTTGAAAACCTGTGCTATTCCGCCCCCTTATAGTGCTTCACTCCGTGTGATATTTGTAACTCCAGCACTAATGAAACTTAAAACGTGTTTCTTTCGTACACATTTTAGTAATCAATCTGAATCTTAACATTATAACTTATCGTTTTTTTCCGAGATAAATTTAATTATATGTTCATCTTTTCAGCTCTTAAATGTCACTGAAGTTTTAAAAAAAATAGCGCTAGACAAGTTTAATTTACTGTTATTTAATAATACGCAAGTAGGTAGGTAAGTAACGAAGTAAGCAAGTTAACAGATAAAACAGTACACTGCGGTCTTATAACAGGAAGAAATTTAAATTTGCTGTAACAAATTAACCCAAGGGGGGGTCACTTGGACCCCCATATATTTTCCAAATGGTTGCACGTACAAGATCAAGCTTTGGCATGCAAGAAGCTTTGGGCTAGCTAGTTAATTTCCATAACAACAATCAAGTTTTAATTAAGAACTATTGCTATGGCAACAGTCGTTTCACAACATGTCCGCCATCTTGGCCGCCATCTTGGATTTTTCAAAACTTTTATTTTACGCAAAACTGCAGCAAATTTTACTGCATTAGTAGAAAACATGTGTTTGCATCCTTAAATAGGAATATAATTGAGAATGGAGTCTAAAAGAAGAAATTAGAACAAATTTTATCAAAAATTTGCAGTTTTCTATTTTGAACTTAATTTGCATAATTAATTACGCATAAATTAAAAGTGATGACGTCATCCAATTAACGTCAAAAGATGCGCGCATTATCAGACTACAGGTACTGAAAGTTTCATTTTGATTGCTTGAACACTTCAAATTTTAGGTCGGAAAAACCTACGGGGGTCCATTTGACCCCCCTGGATGTTCAAGGGTTAATCCCCTAAGATGAAAAAGTCAATTTATTGAGAAAGGAACAAGTAATGGTTGTCATGTTTTAGTTCCCGTACTTTCATCAGTTGTTCTAAGATGAGACTTGACACTAGTTTACTTACAATAGTGCATAATCAACACAACAGTCACCCAGAGTGGAGCATTTGCCGTCACAAAAACAAAGCTTTGGAGAGGACCTTTCTTCTGAGTTATCGCAGCGGTTTTTGCAGGACAGATCACTGTAATCATCACACTTCCTGTCAATACGTTGATCCATTCTCATACTTCGGTAATCTCGGCACAGATCTGTTCCACTTGTGTGCAAGTCATCTTCACACAGACCTGGTAAAAGAGCGATTAGGATAATTTACAGAAGTCTACATTTTTTGTCCACATTTAAATTTTATAATACATTATATTTCCTTTTGCTTTTTGCTTTTACTTAAGAGAACATTATCTTATTTAGGCCTTTTACTCGAAAGTATTAAACAAAGGCAGAGTAAATAATACATTCGTTTTCTCACCTTTTGGAGTGGTAACTGTTTATAATAATATTATTATTATATTAATAATAACAATAAGACGAAGAACAACAATAAAAATAAAAAATAAAAATACTATATTTATACTCGTGGTTTTGAGGAGAGTAAACGTTTAAACGTGCAATAAATACTACAGAAAGTTACATGAAATACTGAAAATGTTCTAATTCACTCTCTACGCACACAAACACAACTCACCCTACTGCGACATCAAAGAAAAAATAGTTAATTAAAAATAGTAAGTTCATTGAAAATATCAATGAATCAATAAAAAAAATAATGACAGAACGGTAATAATAATAACTTAGATTAAATAAATAAAACTAAGAGTTTTCACACATTCGCAAATACATACATAAATAAATAAGTAAATAAATAAATATATAAACGAGTAATTGATCAAACAAGTAAGTAAATAGATTTGAGAGGTAAATATTTGCAATATACTTTTTAAAAAAGCATTTAAACTTGTTAATGGGTGTTTTCAATTGACACTTCGTAGTTAAGCAAAACTCAAGTCGACTTACGTTTTGCTCAGCAAAACATCTAGTGTAAACATGCCAAAAAAGGTGTTTTAAGTTACTTTGCTTAGCAAATTAGTAATTATCGTTATTATGTGGTGTAGATGGAGCATGAAACTGCAGTAATGAAGCGCATTTGCATCGGAAACTTCAAACGATGCTAAGCAAGTTTCAAGCCAAAAAAAGCAGCCTTGAACACGACGTATGGACCAGAAAACAAAGCAACTCATTAGAGATATAACATTCTCCTTTTGTTCGCTTGTCAAAATTGTCTGAATGGTGTCATGCATGCAGGAGTACACTGCGCGTCCAGGCGAACATTTCTCACGTTAATACTCATTGCAACCTTTTACCAGTGGAGGCGAGGTTGTCCAACGTCAAAACAAACTATAATCCGGGCAATCAGCACGGCCTTATTGATACCTATGGTTAGTTTAAAAAAAAAAAGTTGCTCAGCATTCCATAGCAAATTTGACCCGGCGGTGCGAAGCTTAGTGAAATGTTTTTAAAAATTGGAACTTTAAATACCACTGAATTGTTTCGGTTGACGTACGGTTCCAGGCATTACATGCAAGCGGTTCCAAAAACAGTCAACGCCAAAAGTTCTCTTTGCTCCATATTGCAATGGTAGTCTGAATCAACAAGTTGCCCCAACATGAATATTAATTGCACGTGCAATTCACTCTCATCCTGTTTCCTCTGAAGTTATTATATTTCGTCCTTTTTATATCAAAAGTGTTACAAATATGAGACGATAAATTGATAAAATCTGCGTTGATTTAGAGTTTCAATTTTTACTGTCTTCAGAAGGGTTTCGTGTGTCGTTGACTTCGGTAGCCCAAAGATTGTTCTTAATAAGTATTTATTTGTGTTCTCCATTTATGGGTAGGTAAATGTGAGAACTGCGGGTTCAATGGTGGTGGAAACTATATGCCAAATCTCTTTGAACGGCCTAACTATCCCCCCTGCATAAATGCTTTACACAGTGTTACAAGTTTCATTTCTAGAAAAACGTCAGTAGTTTGTTAACATAAGAATGACGTTACAGACTTACGTTCAACTGATAACAAAAAGTATGGCAAGTTTTTTTCTCGTGTTGTACTGAAGCAATAAGCAGGATTCGGTACTTAACCAAGTCAAGAACAACATTCAACATTTAGCCTGACCATCTAGTTTCAAAACGAATCCTGCCACGTGCAAGGAGCTACATGTACAAAGGTTGAAATATTTCGGAGGTTGGGAAGCGCATGCTCAGGACATTTCTCAAATGTGGGTTTTCAAATTATTTTTTACTATACTTTGACTTAACTTCTGTGTTTAGCAAGCAACTAAATCAAGAGCCTCATTGAATATATTGTAAACTTTTATCTTGACAGACTGTAAGGACAGAAAATAGATTGGAAAAACAACAGAAAAATGTCAAAGCATTCACCTCCTTAATGAATTCAGAGTCTATCGTGCATAAAACAAGGGGCGAAATTATTCAGGACCTCATTTCAAAATATCCAATATCAAGTTGCTGTTTTACACTTTCTTTCCCGCATTACCCATTTTCTGCAATTTCGGACTGAGGAAATGCCCTATTAATGAAAGCAAAGGTTACATGGCCCCCTCCATAAATAATGACTTATTCCCAGATGAAACCGTTATGCTACGTATACCGATTAAAACTTGTAAAACTTATATTGTTATAGAACTTGATTACATTTCAAACATTAAGAATATGTTTTAAAACGTGGTTGAAACCTGAATGTTCACAAAACGGCCACGAACACCTTTTTTGAAACAATTTTTCCTAGATTCTCCTTACTTGTTTCTCACAAAATGTTAGGAGAGTCAACAATTCATCTACGAAAATTTGCTGCTTCTAAAATGTTCCTATATTTTTACTGCTAAAATGATTATTTCACATTATATTGTAGGGAGAATAAGCATGTTATCAAACTCCCACGAGTTCAAAACTAAACTACTTCTCTTGCAAAGGGGAAAAGAAAGTGACGGAAATACACATGTATGTCTTTTCACATTATCTGGTTGTAACATCAAAATTTGTGATAACAGTGAGAGGGAGTATCTAGTGTACATGTATTTTGCTGTTTTCATTTGTTCTTTATGGACATAATCGAAAAAAGACATGAAGAAGTCCTTTCTTAGCAGGTGTCTGTTGATGTCAAAAATTATAATAATAGGAAGTCTTTCAAAACACGTTGTTTACAACTGTGGAGTTGACACGTTTTCTAAGCTTGTCATAATCGGCACGATGTGGAAAATAGTAGAGAAACCCTTAGATAACTTTCTTTGTTGTCTGTATGACAGCGTAAAATGTTTTAAGAAAATCCCCACCTTCTAAAAATGCAAATAATAACTTGGAAAAGAACGCTGTCCAAGAAAAACTAAAACAGTATTTTGAACAGAATTGCACTTCAATTTTAGCGACATCGCAATGCTATCATTGATATTATTGTAATTATTATTATCATTAGTATGTTTACTATTAACACTATATCTGTTGTTAGTATTGAAAATATTACAGAAACAGAAACGTTTCTATCTCATTTGAATCTTTAAATTTCAATGTATATGTTCTTTCTTACAGAGCCTTTTCTTTTTCAAGAATTGTCAAACTTGAACTTATTATTATAACAGTTTAAAGTTTCGTAACTGAGAAATAACATCGTCGCTGCAGATACTACACTGACAAGGAAAATTCTAGATTTATCGCACCTACGTTCTATAATAACTGCAAAGTATCATACCTTGTGCACTTTGAACGATGAAGAGCAGTGGGAACATTCTCCCACTAAGAAATGAAAACACAATGTGGTGCATTTCTGATCAAAACAAAACACTACAAAACAACTTGCAAATAGAAGTGAGAAATGTCTCCTTTTTTCTCACTTGAGAATATTCTACTACCAAGACCGAACTATAAGCACAAAATACTGTAAAACATCTGCTAAATAAAATATACAACAACACGGAAGACTGAAGAAACCTGACTCGGCTTTCAAGTGAGTATGCAAAATTTATCAAATTACAGCTCGATTATCTTGGCTTTTAAAGGAGTCCCTGCTGTTGCTACATTTGATTGTTTATGACATACAACAGACGTTTGGAAAACGGATTGTCAAAAAAAGGCACAGATGTGCATTTTAAGAGGGACAAATAGCAATTTTTTTATCGCAACGTCTCGAAAAAGGCAGAGCATATTACATGGCAGTTGCAATTTGCTAATTGTGAAGAACTATTACTTAAAAATTCAAATTATAACAAAGTTCTCGTAAATTTTCCGTAGTCTGTAAGCTTGGCCTCTGTCTCAATGTATCAGAGCATAATTCTGAAATAACCCATTGATTCTGCACAAATCAAGCGATGTTTTCGCGATGAAAATGGTCTACATCTTGTCTAGCGAGCCCTTCTCATATCTCGTGAGTGTAGGAGGCCAAGTCAGTTAGATCTATGACTGTTAATCTAAATTCTCGGAATCAATCTCCAGTCTTGACGAGGGTTTATTTATTTTGAGACTTTCTGTCGCCATACGGACCGCTTATGGGGATGTTAAGTCGTTTGTCTAGCTTCCTCTAACCCTCAAATGTTGTTTCCTGGGGACTCAAGGAGCCCACACATTTCTGGAAAAAAGTAGGGTAACCCGGTTTTGTGAGGAGAGCCACACGTTTTCTATTACTACATATCAAATGTTATTCTCAATAAACAAGGCATCTCTTAATATTGTTCAACACCAGAAACAATTTAATAACCACCACAATTCGAGCAAAATAATTGCGTCAGTCCCCGTTTTTCTTCTTCTATTTAGAAAAAGCTTTAATCGAAGTTGGGATATATTTCTTAGAACCGAATTTTTAATTCTCCTCGTACAACGTCTACTACTTGCAATGTTTGTCTGTTGTGCGTCTGATTGTCTGTGTGTTTTGCCTGTTGGCCAATCGGAACCAAATATCAAACAATACAAACATTGCCTCCCTATAACTTGGTCTTCCAAGATCACCTTGTCACAATTGTGTTTTAACCGCTACTTTTCTATGTTATCCAGTACTGTAGACACTGTTTAGTTAACTTTTCAATTAACAAAATTGTCTTTTCGGAGCGGGGCTTATAATTTGATTGATTGTTTGCAATACAGGCGTACGAGACTTCAGACTTGTTTTAAATAGTCAAAAAATAAAAATTTGTCACGCAGATGAGCCATACGACAGTGAGACGGTATTCTGAAACACTAGTTGTTTTTTTTTAAAGATTTCAATGTTTTTATTTCTTATTTTAAAGATACATTACTTTACATTATTTGAAATCTTGTAAAATACATTGATCTACTAGTTATTTTCAAATTATTTCAATTTAATTATTCTTTCTTAGAAAACCAGCGTTTGTTGTGGTGGTATTCATCTTGTATCCCCGATTTGAAAATAATAAAGTTCACTGCAACACATGGTAAATGATAGCAAGCTTTTAAAAGAGTCCAATCAAACTTAATGTGTTTTGGTACAAGTTGTGTTGTCCTACTAAGAGTGTCAATAACAGCGAAGTAAAACTAAATGAAGATGAGACGCTCGAACAACATATATCAAGCCAGAAGAATTCAGAGTAGAACATATTACTTAAAAATTTAGTCCGAAATTGAAATTTAAAACAGCTTTATTAAATTTAATGCAATCCTACAGATGAAAGCTGTTTGCACATTTTAAAGATAAATGTTAATGTGACTGCTGTTAGAGTTATTAATGCCGTAGTATTTTCAAGGTCACATAATACTTGTGGAACCAAGAGTTAAATGATTGGCTGAGAAGAAATCCGTTCCCATACTCCCCAAATGTCACACGCCAGACCCGAGCAACGGTAAAAACGGAGGCCACGATTTCAAGGTTGAGAGAAAGTCAGACCAGTTTATTTGGAGTTTTTACACGTCGGATGTCACTATTCAAGAGAGGAATATTTTGTGACTTTAATCTCGATATGACGAAGTGAAATTGGGATCACGAATAGTACTCAGTACGTTCAACAAAAACTCGGAATTGGAGGGAGAAGGGAGGGTCGAACAAAAGTTAGTTTGCGAGGATGAACTTCTTCCGATGTTTTTCAAAATGTTGGAGATGATAAACAGGTTAGTACATTGATCTAAACTCGGACTCTCATCTTGGACAAATCAGCTACTGATTAAAATGTTTAATGCATTTAAAAGCGAATTGGTGTATTAATATTGACGTGCATGTGCCCGCTTTTAGCTAGTGTCAGTGTAGTTGTATGCGCTTGTTTAATCTACAGTTTCGAACCTATTAAAAATCAAATCTGTAATAAATGTTCTTTTATAGGACAGCTGACCACTAGGGGCAGTAACTAAGAAGTTCATATGAACAATTTGTTTACGTAGTTGTAACAACAGATGTACAGATAATAATTCAGAATTTATAAGCATGAACAAAATTAAATCGAAAACATGTTCTATTTCTAGAGTGTAAGAAAATCAATAT
Source organism: Umimayanthus chanpuru (assembly GCA_025448255.1). Classification (NCBI taxonomy): domain Eukaryota; kingdom Metazoa; phylum Cnidaria; class Anthozoa; order Zoantharia; family Parazoanthidae; genus Umimayanthus; species Umimayanthus chanpuru. Next base: position 1,205 of record JAOEJI010334986.1, on the reverse strand, counting down.
ACCTAAAGTTATTTAGATAAGGTTGCTTTTGTGAAAATATAAATCAACAAAAGATTGAAATAGGATATTAATGAGAAAATATCCTAAATAACACTGTTTGCAACATACTCCAACTCCAAGAACATCGCGAATGTCACAAATCAAACTACCTCATTTGGACAAAAGGTTCGTGAGAAAGCCCCATTTAATTTGGAATTTATAAAAGAATTATTTTTAATTGCAAAAATTATATTTTAATTATAATGTAGTGATCAGTTTTATAACAGGCCACAGAATGTGTAAATAGTGGACGGATGCATTTTTCTGAGAGTTCCATATACGGTTGAACCCCAATAATTCGTAGTATCAAGGGAAACGAAAAATACTCCGAATTAGCCAGGTTTCGAATTATCGGGATCAAGTATAAATAATTCATGATTTCACTCTTGTATGACTTTAATACATTTCCTTTCAAACTTTTTGTTTATAAAGTTTTCTAAAGAGATTTTAACTGTTGTATCCCTCAAAAAGATATCGGAATTAACCCTAATCAGTCATTTTATAAAATCTTATAAAATTCTGTAAGGAATATGAAAAGTTTATAAAATTTTGTAAAATCCTCTAACATTTTATAATTTTTTTTGCAGTTTTAGCCACTCTGTAACACTTTTTCCTACTCTATAAAATTATATAAAAAAAATTCCAACACTTTTTCCTACTCTGTGAAATTTTACAAAATTTTTGAACGTCAAAAATGATGTTTGTAAAATTTTATAAAATTTTTCAACGTCAAAATGGACGTTTGTAAAAACTTATAAAAAATATTGTAACACTGACACCACTGTTTGTAAACCTTTATAAAAAGATACAATAAAAAAACTTTACAAAATTTTACAATGATATTTGTGGTTTTTAGTTTAAGTGGAGATTGTGACCAAAGTTTATCAAAATGAAGTTTGAATTAAAGAGGAAGAATACTCACTTGTGATACTAGTTACTAAATGTTTTAACATTAGATAAATGTGTGTGTTGTTCTTATAAATAAAATTAGGCTTAACCCTCTCTCTCAGGTGGTATTTTTCCACCCCTTCCCTCTCAGGAGGGGGAGTTGTATCAACCCCCCCTTACAACCCCCCTCCTTAATTTCGCTAATTAATTATCGATTGACTTGAAACTTTGCCTGCACATAGAAAACTTGGTCATAATTAGTAATCGATAATTTGTTC
>JAOEJI010334764.1:0-10963 GCA_025448255.1 Umimayanthus chanpuru | reverse complement strand
AAATATATCCTCGTTCAAGGAAAACATATTCATTCAGGGAAATTATATCCATTCAAGGAAATATATTCATTTAAGGAGCATATATTCGTTCAAGTTCAAGGCCATATGTTCATTCAAGGAAACTATATTCATTGAATATTGATGCGTTCGCGGACGCAGCAGAAATATTTATTCAATGAAAAATTGTTCCCAGCCGCTTTATGATAGTTATAAGCTTTACGATTACTATCTCTTGAATAAAGTAAAGCTATAACTCTTTTCGGTTGAAGGATGAAGAAACTGCTGATATGATCGAGGGTTCCGTATTATAATCACTGTCCGTGTCGTTTTTGCAATTATCGTGCGAAGAAATGCCACCAGAATCGCAGCCCGCTTCCGACACTATATCTTCGCCGAAATCTGATATGCCCGAAAGCAAACCGTTTATTTCTAAAGGGACTGTTGAGCTTACTTCAAACTGTGAGTTCTTGCTCAAGACATACCACTTTCCTTCTTTTTGGAAGTCGCTTTCATCGACGAAACTTACCTATACCGCAACGCTCTCCGTTATTTACGCACTAACCATGTCAGATCGAGCTTAGTCTTAATGCGGACGTTTCGGAAAACACACTTCCGTTTGTGAGCTAATCTATAAATCGAAAAACACACTTCCGTTTGTGAGCTAATCTATAAATACCTTTAGTGTCTGTGACTATCACATATCACAAAGCGTGGACTGGGAGTGTCCCTCTCTGTCCCCTCATGTTCTCTTGATTGTAGGTAACATCTCTGTGTGTTAGTATAACATACTTGGTCAATGCTCATTGATAACTACTATTTTTCAATGAACACCAAAGATTGTCTATTTTTGGAGTTTGACATGCCTACATAATTCTACAAATCGTCTCAAAATGGAGGAATTAATTAAAATCAAACAAAACTTTTGTAATATTATAGGTAACATGTCCCTGTGTTATTATAACATACTTGGTCACTGCTCATTGATAACTACTATTTTTCAATGGTTACTGTTAAAGGCGGGTCAATTGGAGATTAGCCTTCAAGTGTTAAATGCAAAAACGTTGAAACAAAAAAAAACAAAAGTGGGGAGTTATTTTCGCCTAAATACTGATAACTTTACAATGGATCTTACAATTTTGTAGATTCCAATCGTTAAATGTTGTTTTCTCACCATTTTCAGTGTTTAACTCGAATATGACAAAAACCTGAAATTTTCAAAATCCAAGATGGCGGCAGGAGGTCACGTCATTTATATGGTCAAGGTTGCCATGGAAACCAACAAGGCACCTCGTGATTTCGATAAATTAAAAGTACAAACAAAGTTAATTATATGTACCAAGTATCACGTCAATCGGATGAATCGTATCAAAAGTGGAGGGGAGGAGTCCGATTGATCCCTCCTACTTATTCCTTCATGTAACTTTTTTTAGGCTTATGTTTTCTAGGGTTAACTAAACTTCTACATTTCAAGTTATTTAAGTATACTAGAACTAAGATATTAGGTTATCTATGCTGCTCATAATTGTCGAAAAGTTTTTTCGATCCTAGAACGAATGTAGAGAAAACAGATGCCATCATCTTAACAATAATGGGATCTCAAAAGCAGTAAAATCCCCAAGCTAAAAAAATTCAAACCATTTCAATGCCATTACATCAATAGTAGTCTTACATATGAATTTATTTTACAAACATTCATGATCAGTAACACTTTCAGCATTAGCACGGGTATATCATATTAAAATAGAACTCACTTTTGAATTGCCTATCATGAATGGCTTCCGGCATAGCTGTATATATATTTTTCGGGGGTGGAAGCAGAATCTTTTCAGTATGATAATTCGTGATTCCCAGATATTTTTCGACCAATGATTCATGATTCATTTATAGAATTTCTTCACGATTTATGATTCATTTTAAAAAATTTCAAGATTCATGATTCATTTACTTTTTTGGTCCATGATTCACGATTCACAGCCTGCGAGATGATGTGATTCATGATTCCTTTACTTTTTTCAGCCGTGATTCACGATTCAAGATTCCGCTACCACCCCCGAATATTTTGCTATGTAATTAAAATCCACGGTCGTATTTTAAACCAGCTTTCTAGCTCCTCGGCGATACGTGTATAAATAAAGTAATGATTAGGCCAAACAAAAAGAATATGTGTGTTTCCGGCTACCGACCGTCCCTAAGTTTAGGTCACCGACCCTAATATTTTTATTGTCGCTTTTTTTTACAATTGATTTTTGTCGCAGGAAAATGTTTTCAGTTTCAAGTCTATTTTGGTTGCATCTTATATTAAAAACAACTTTACTAAAAGTGTTTTTGCAACGTTTTTGCGCGCAGTGGACAACACGCAAGCCGAGATCAAACCGTTAGCCATTGAAAATGAAGGAGCAACGAGCAGTGACACCACGTGACAGACTGAAAAATGTAGATATAGCAGTTCTGTTTTACAAAAGTACACGCTTTTTTATAAGAACCAGTAAATTTTGGCCGAGCCTCGTTGTTCTTAAGATTTTGAACAATTTAAGCCTCAATTGTTCTTAGCTTGTTCTTAATTTTTGGGCAAATTTGAGCCTCGTTGTTCTTATAAAATTGTTCTTATAAAAAAAAGGGTGTACTTCTGGCAAACAAAATTATAGCAAAAAATAAAATAATAATCCGACCTAGCTACCCTAATTTCAAGAAGCATGTAACCGGAAACACACATATGTTTTTGTTTGGCCTTAATGGATTGTTTTGATTGATTGAAGGTCATAGATCATGGGTTTGATTCCTTTTGAGGCCGGTATTTTCTTTTTCAGGCAAATATTTGTAACTGCTTGACTTGCAATTAAAACTGCGACGATAATTTCTCACATCTATATTTTGTATATCAAATAAATCAGAGCTGCTGTCTTTCTAACTGTCATGTTCTTTCCCAGGCACGTCACTTGTGGACAGCTTCAGTGTGCCGCAAAAAAGGCAAAGCCTAAAGGAGTGGATTACGGTTACAATTACACCAAGATAACTCTGTCAAGCGGAGAGCAGTGCAGGTGGGATTGAAGCTACATTTATTTTATACTTAGAAGATGAGTAAACTTATAATCCATAGAAGAGACTTTCAAGTGGTTTTAAAAACAAATATTTTTGAGTGTTTACTTCAATTATTTGTTCGTTTTGTAGTTTGTTTGCTTGATTACCCGTTTAGTAGTTGATTGTTTACTTATTTTTGCTTGTTTGTTTGTTTCTTTTTATTTCATTGTGTATTTATTTATTTATATTTAAGTGTTCGCTTATTTGTTTTCTGTTTGATACAAATGCATTGTAATATATTTCATAAGCTTCAATGTTTTTAGTTTTGATTTTTTTTGTTATGTTCAGTTTTCCCTGTCGCCAGCCGTAATTGTAATTGTTAGCGATTGCAAAGAGGTTTTCAATCCTTTTACTTATAATTATTAATTTGAATTTTAGTGCAGCGAAGATAAAGCTCGATGATTCTCTAGGACAAGGCATGGTTTCTCCCGGAACAAAATGTGGAGTTGGAAAGGTAACGAAAGATTTTTACTTCAGACATAAATTAAAACTTTGCATCCCTTCATCAGTAAAATAAATGGCATCAAGCTCTATTTTATTACTTTGATAGTTTAACTTATATCAATTTCTTATTACACGTATCATTTTGCTCATATGACTAGAAGCCCATTGATAGATTCCTTTTATTGGCCTGTAAGCATTTCAGATCGCACGACTGATACCAGAGCGCTCCAACCCAAATGAGCGAACATTGCACAATGCTATATAGGAACCATTCAGTAAAACGCGTGGCTTGTTTCACGATAGTTGACTGAAGTGTACGATTGACACGCTTTTTCTAATGCCACTAATATCACTATCTTTTCTCCTTACAGATGTGTATAGCTAATGAGTGTCAGGTCGTCTCGGAGCTGCAGATTAAGCAGTGTCCCAAAGTTGATGGAAAAGAATGTGCAGGGAGAGGAGTAAGGAGAATTTTCAGCACTATTTATTAATTCAGTGTTTCATTCTAACGTTATTGTATTAGATATCAGTCTTCCAGTGTTCATAAAAAGTAACTGTAAATTTAGTCAGGTATATCAGTCTCGGACAGATTTATTTCATATATGTGATGTAAATGTTTTTTTCAACTGTAAACTACAAACGGTATTTCGAATTTAAGGTTTTAACTCCATTTCAGCGTTTTCTTAGTAAGAAAACTTTACAATGAGACCACATGTTTCACTGGCAACTTTTACACTAAGTGAGTAGCGGGTTTTTTGAAACTTGTGGTTTTTTATTTACTTTTATTGCCGTTAACAGTTTTCACACAAATACAGAGAGATAATGGATCAGTTGAGAATTGATCGAACTTTAACTGGGATAGTTGTATTTCATCAATTCAAAAACTAATAGCCCCGAAAGTAAGACATGTATACATCTCTTTTCAAGGTTTGTACGAATGCGGGTGTGTGCCACTGTGATGCTGGATATGACCCAACCAGTGGATGTACGAAAAGTGAGTTGTAAGACTTAACAGACGTAGTATAAGTGTTTTGATCCCTTTTATACATAACTATGTGTTATGCATCATAAAATTATGCTAAACTGGGTAAATCGGATAAAACGGTAAAATTAAACGTCCTTAAATTACAAGCATACAAAAAATTTTCTTCAGTTTACATGCATATATATACAAATATATAACATGTATGTATCAAATATTTTGCACTTTGAGGCACATGTATCTTTTACAACATTGTTTATAATTATAATTATAGTTATGATTCCATATAAAATATTCTAAGTTTGAACCCTCGAACGTCCAAGGAGGGGGGGGGGGTCAAATGGACCCCCCATAGGTTTTTCCAACCTAAAATTTGAAGCTTTCAAGCAATCAAAATGAAACTTTCAGTACCTATAGTCTGATAATGAGCGCATCTTTTGACACTAATTGGATGACGTCATCACTTATATTTAATGCATAATTAATTATGCAAGTTAAAGTTTGAAATCGAAATGTGTTAATTTTTGGGAAAATTTATTCTAATTTCTTCTTTGCAGCAAAATTTGCTTCAGTTTTATAATTTTTGAAAAATCCAAGATGGCGGCCAAATGGTGGACATGTTGTGAAACGACCACTGCCATAGCAACAGTTCTTAATTACAACTTGATTGTTGTTATGGAAAGTAATAAGCTTACCCAAAGCTGGTAAAATTTGGAAAAACTATGGGGGATCCAAATGACCACCCCGTTGGTTAATTTGTTACATTAAATAGCTTGGTCATCCGAGGGTTAATTCTCTTAAGCAGAAGGTTCTAATAATCTCCCTCCCCGGAGGGTTAAATTACACTAAAATGCCAAAAAGACAAAGTTTCTCTATTTATCTACGACTATTTCCCCCCTATTTCTATCATCCACAGCTCTAATGCCACGCGATGGAGAATGGAGCACGTGGTCTGACTGGAGCGTGTGTGACAAAAGCTGTGACGGTGGAAAGAGGTCACGCTTTCGGTTCTGTAACAGCCCCTCTTCGGCTCATGGAGGAAGAGACTGCCAAGGAGACAGAATTGAGGAGCAGAACTGCAACATTCAAGCGTGCCCGGGTACTTAGAGTGAACCTCTCGTGTGCCACCGGCTAAGTTTCTCACTTCCAGTGTTTTTGTGTATTAGTTGTATTACAATTACTACATTTTAGGAAAATAACTGTTAGAGTGTTAGACTGATCTCATTATACTGTATACTTTGCTTATTGTTTTGTACTTTAAATAAAAGAACACCCGGATGTTTTTCATCTTCGTGGTGTTGAGACGAGAATCGGTCGTGTTTCATTTTTATCCGACATGAGTCCATCAGGAACTTTAATATACAATTTATAAAAATCAGTAGGAAGACGTTTTAAGAATTGAGAAAACACCTCTCCAGTGGTATATATCGTTTGTGTGAGTTCGAAAGAAAATCTTCCTTTAAACCGTTGTATAAAACAAAAGGTGAACAAATAGATACACGTTGAACAAATTCCTTGCAAAAACAGCAACAGTCTACCTTTTTATAAGAATGTCTAATGTTTGGGCTGAGACTGAATGTTCTGAAATATTTTAAGAATTCAGCCTCATACGTTCGTAAAATGTTCTTGAACACAATTGTTGGTATAGGATGTACATTTGTTATTTTCCATTCGCACAAACCAACCGGAAGCATAATACGCTTATCAAGGAATGGGTTGCCGGTCATCAGGTCTCCGCTTCTTCTTTTGCTGCACGCAAAGGCCTACAGGAACGCCAGGGTGCAAACAAACCAAAGTAACAAGATGGCGAAAGCGAAAAATTTAAGAAAACCCTTGCATCGATGACCGTGCTTTGGGTTAGCAACTTTGCTTTCACAACAAATGGTAACGTAATGAGAGGACAGTATTGACATGTAGGGGAAATTACTTTCGAGTTTTCACAGATTAAGCGGCCTTTTATCGTACTCGAACTTGCCTTGATCAGGAAACTGATCAAGCATCAATTTGCCATGTAAAATCTAGTTGCAATTGAAGGTAAATGTTACACCGAAATAAAATAGTCAAGCCATTGTTTTTGTTTTATCGTTTACGGGAAATTACTTGAGAATTTTCGCAGATTAGGCGGCCTTTTAGCGCCTAAGCAACAGGTAATAAGTTGGGTTTAGCTTGCAGCACCTGCAGGACCTTGAAATTTTTTAAGGCAAATTAAAACATACTCAGTAAAAACTAAAAGAAAATAGAAAGTCTTTTTAAAAATATTTGGAATATCCAACCGGCAACCAAAACTTTGTCTGCAAGAGGTGACAGATTGTTTGATACTGATGTAGCTGTAGGTCGGAATGAAAAGAAAACACTGCTGAACAAAATAACAAATATTGGTACAAACTACAGTTGGACTCCGTTAATTCGAAGTCCCATGGGGAAAAGAAAGTGGTTCGAATTAACGGAGGTTCGAATTAACAAGACAAAAATCAGTAGTAAGGCACTCCAAGGAAAATGAATATTACTTCGAATTAGCGGGGACTTTGAATTATCAGAGTTCGAATTATCGAGGTTCAACTGTACTGGGATTTCCGAGAAGGACAGGATGAGTAGAAAACAAGCGAAGGGACATTTTGAATTTTATTTTTTTGGAGTGTTTTGTTTGTCCGACCACAACCATGCGCGAACATCCGTACAAGACCGTTTGATGGAAAATAAGCAAAGCATTCCTGGGCACTGTTTTATATAATTCTTACTTTGGAGGAATTTTTTGTTGTCACGGGAAGCACGGTTGGAAAAACAACCTGAGATCCCTTGGGACATTCGCGCAATTTGCAAGCATTCGACTTGATTTCTAAAAAAGATTTTGAACAATTACATAAGTTATTTTGCACGCGATCGTGACATTACTGTACGCGTTGTTTACTTGACTTGAAAAGGATAGTAGAAAAACGCAAGTATTAGAGATTCTAAACTAGATCCATCAGATATTTATGAGTATACCCTTGTTGGTAGATACAACAAAATCACACGCACTGCAATTTGCGTTTGAACTTGAAAGTAGGGCAGACGGTTATACTTGAGTTTGGGCAGACCATCTGCACCAACTTCTCCTCAAACAGTGCCCAAAAGAAACGCATCCTTAGGGTCCATCGTCCATCCACTGTATGGTGCCTTGAACTCGACCACCTTAGGTTGGCAGCACTTGCAGTTTGCTATGCCATCAAGGCTTGCTGCCAAGCAAGGGTAGCTTCCACTAATAAGAAGACCAGGTTCATACAAAGTGAATGCAGTGTGTTGCTTCATAGTGTTTAGCGTTGTTTGGAATCTACTTATTTTTTGATGCCATGTCAAATGGGGCCTGGGAAATTTTTTATCTCTTTCTTGTCCATAAAATTAGACAGAGTTGTCGAGACATCTGTTGTTGGGTGTTACTCAAGAGTCTGCGAGAGTGTGTAGTAGTAATAGTAGTAGTAGTAGTAGTAGTAGTAGTAGTAGTAGTAGTAGTAGTAGTGGTAGTAGTAGTGGTAGTGGTAGTAGTAGTAGTGGTAGGCAATCGTCTGACTGTTATCCATGATTTAGCGCAAAGGTTGCGAACATTTCCTGCGATGGCTCGAGCGTGTGGAAGGAGCTTTAATTCTTTCCTGTGACCATCAAGTGTCGTAGTTTGTGCCATGTGTTATTTTTGCTCCGCCCATGTGTCTGCTCATTTATTGTGCTTCTTTCTTCCTCAGAGTGTGTTAATTTATTTAGAAATTCTTCAGGAAATGAAAGCACATTATTTTCAGAAATTTGTACATCGACAGACCTAATCAAGTTAAAATTTAGAGATTTGCTTGTGTAGGCATGCTTTATTGTCTCAAATGTAAAGCCTTCATGGTGTAATAGCATCTTGGACGTGTTTAAAACCAATCCACCCATGAAGAGTGTGATCAGGACTGACCACAAATGGCCATTGAAATTCCTAGAGCTCCCGTTAAGGCCAAGTGCAGCACTATAGGATTTAGAGACATCAGAAAGCACAACAAATCCTATACGGCTGATCAACTCGAGAGTCACGATTGGTAGGAGGTTTCTACCTCGCCGACTACGAACGTAAATTGAAACTGTACAGACCACTATGATGTCGCTAAAATAGGAAAATCAGTAATTGATCATCTGTAGGATACCTAAAATGTGTGCAATTCGACAATTGGTTTCGGCTCCACTAAATTCTTGACCAATTGCAGACCATTTTAGGGGGAGTTATGCACCCCGGCACCATGTGAGCGCTGGTAATGAACAAGCATTAGCATAGGCAAGGAAAATTGAACTGAAACGATTTAATGAAAATTTGCGTCTGTATGACAAGTTAACGAACACTTTCTTGAACTGAAATTGATTTCTCCATATTTCTGAAAACGTTATATAAGAATCAAAGTAAAATTTTACTTGGCATTTGAAACGACTTCGTGGTATGAGCACCTTTTCAGGTGAGCTTCATCTTCCAAAAACTGAAGATGTGCTCGTAGCAGAAACACGTTTGCTTTTAAAATTCGAGCGATATTTTACCTTGCTATTTTATACTTCTCTTGAACATATTCCGTTTTAGTTTCCGATTGATTTATGTTCGCACCTCTTCCTGAGACCCTCCTTTCATTCTCACTCCCTGTTGCTTGTAATTGGGGGGATTGAAAAGAAGATTAATTAAAAGGATAAAAGTTGTTAGAACGCAACAAACACTGTTGCTAAGCAAGCAAAAGCTACTCCTTGGATGCTTTCGAGCTGGCGTTTTCCAATAAATATTAACTCCAAAATTAGTTTACTCAAAATCCAAAGAATCTAAAATTCCTTCAAAATATACGACTCACCCCCAAGTCTTATTCTCCAAAACAATCCCCAAAAATTCTAAAAATGTTTGTTCATCTACATCAGCTATGATGCTTTATTCCTTTAATTCTTTAAGTTGAAACGAAGACATCGGCAGAATGTGATGTTTCTGTGCGGATTTTTCGATACAAGTTGCAGCTCTCCATAAGCATCTTTCGAAGTTTAGAAATAAGCCGCAGAATAAACGGAAGAAAGAAAGAAAGAAAGAAAGAAAGAAAGAAAGAAAGAAGGCGCTCCCTGCATGTCTCGAAGACAAAATTAAATCTCCTTATCAAGGCTAACCAACGGCAGGCTGTCAAACTAAAATCAAGGAGAAATGTCATGGCTTCGCGTGCTTGGTGAACAACCGTCAACTCCATCTCTGGAAGAAAAAATCAATCTCAGTCGACCAGTGCGATCATTGATCATGATATATCAACCATTACTTTCACAGCATCAACTCATACCATGAATACACACCTCCTCCCTGAAGACACCAGAGTTCCTGAACTCACGCTTTCACGCAGTTTTTTCATTAAGTTAAAAAATGACTGCCTGCATAGTTCTTTCGTGGACTGATTGATTCATAATTAAGTGCCACAAAAAGTCAAGTTTGTGACAAATTCGCCACTCTAGAAACTACGGACGGACTGGGTACGTCTACCCAAACGGTCCCAGAAGGCAATGCTACAAATACTAATTTTGAAGGAACAAACAATACACAGTAAGTAGTGGGTGCAAACCGTGTTGTCACTCGGACAATGGATTTCTTAATTGCATGTTTTTTCGGATGGGAAAAAGTCACACGTATTGTGCAAAAACAATAGTGTTCGAGAGATTGCTAATAATGGATTGCTCAAAACACTCGTTAGCGCATTGCCTTTTGGGATCGATTGGGTAGACGTACCCAGTCCGTCCGTAGTTTCTGGAGTGGCGAATTAAATAGCACAATTTGCATATAATGTTGAACATGATGAAGAGTTTTATCACTTTTGTGTAAATACCACTTGTTGTACAAAAATGCTTTACACCTACCAACGGGGCAACTGATTTTCTCTACAATGTTTGATAAAAATTGAGCAGTTTTTGTGTTGGCTTTAGGTTCTTTGCTGCAAAAGTAGCTCACTTAAAATAATTGGAAACCTAAACTCTATCTTTGGGGTCCCTATCCCCATTAGAAATGACAAAGACGCTAAAGCCTGAGGAAGTTTGAAGCTGTCAATATAGTTAAGTGTATCAACGATAAAGCTAAGTTTGTGACAAATTAAATAGCACAATTTGCATATAATGTTGAACATGATGAGGAGTTTTAATCACTTTTGTGTAGATATCACTTGTTGTATAAAACTGTTTTACACCTACCTAGGAGGCAACTGATTTTCTCTACAAATTGCTGTTTGAAGATTCAATCGCTGTTTGAAAATTCCTCGCATCTTACAGCTGTTACAGACAGCACTAAAAACTTTACAGTAACAGACATAAGCACTTCCAATGAGAACGATGCTTCGTTTGCTGGTCTAATTTTGCATGAAAGCAAAATACGTTATAATTTAAGCCCTGTTTACACGGCACAAACTAACCCGGGTTCGACCCGGGTTAAAACTAACCCGGGTTAGTTTTTGTCGTGTA
>JAOEJI010334653.1:0-10964 GCA_025448255.1 Umimayanthus chanpuru | reverse complement strand
AATTTTCAGTTGTATTAAGGTTATTTGCAGTGAAAAATGATGTTGAAACATTTCTTTTTCTGGAACCAGTCCACAAAATTTCGGTGCAAATAATGATACATGTAAATACTGTATATTTTCTTGAGAATAACATTTCAAGGACCTAGATACTGATATCATTCTGTGGTAGTTTAGAAATTTACCATTGATCAGAATATGACTTCTTTTAATCTAAATCTAATTTAATTTAATCTAATCCAATTCCATCTAATCTAGTTTAGTCTACTCTAATCTAATCTAATCTAATCTGATCTAAACTGAACTAATTGCTGCGAGCGAAGCAAGCAGCAACATGTATATTTCAGATGGGTTCCCTGTGGTCTCACTCATGCCAGGAAAGTTTGAGATTGTTTGGGTGGTACGTGCTTGCATTTGAGCCTCGCATTCATGCACAGTGTCAGTTCGTGGCCATGGTAAAATTTATAAAACACTAAAGTCGAGGTAAAGAAAAAGCAAATTGAGCGTTTGCTGACTAAAGTGTACACAAACGATAAAAAGCGGTTTTAGCGTTTTTAAAATTCGAACAGCGGTGTCTTCATATAAAAGTGAAAGTATTGACAACTAAAAGTAAAATCTCTGGTCAAGTTTGAGTTCAGTTGAAGTTGGTAATCCGTAGTTTAGATAGTATTTTTTAAGTAAAACTAAAAGATTATATTTAAAATGCGGCTATGAAGATTGTTTGGGTGCTACTTCAAACTACGAGAAAACGAAATTTGATTTATTGTTTTGAATGCGCCAGTTCGGAGATTAAGGAAACTGTTTTGTCTTCTGAAAGTGATTGCTTGCGAAAAAATTTCGATAATGCTACTTAGATGTCTTTATTTGACGCTATTTAAAAATTGAATCGTTGGTTGAATGAAAGAAAAAATATATATAGTGAGAAAAAAAGAAAAATAATCGCGGGAAAAAAATGTGGTCTGGGCAGGATTCGATTCCACGGTACGCGGCGATCACCTTCGATTGGAATGCAAAACTAGAACCCTGCCACGGCGCCACGTGAAAACTTTCGTGCGAAACTTAATATATAAATCGTTTACTTGTTTGTAGTCAACACACATTCGGAGGTTGAAGAGGCTGTACTGCTACTAATATAATATGTTAAATGGCTCGATCACCTGGGAACAATTTATTGCCTTAAAACCGAGCTACACATGCTCTCTCAGCACCTATTTATCTAATCTAATCTAGTCTGACGGAATGGAAATCAACTTCACTTGGTTCTCTATCACCAAAGGTACCCCCTGAACAGAGAAGAAGCTTTGAAGATCATAGTGGATAATCTGAATGAACGAGATGTTGTGATTGGTACAACTGGCATGTTATCGCGAGAGCTGTTTGAGTACCGAGTGACCAAAGGTCAGGGGCACGAGAAAGACTTCCTCACAGTCGGCTCCATGGGACATGCTAGTGCCATCGCCTTGGGGGTGTCCCAGTTCAGACCTAAGCGAAAGGTACTGTGGTTACTTTGTAGGGATTCCTTTTCTAGCTCAGTGTAGATGATATACAGAAGTTACCGGCTACGATATGATAAATACTCAAAACTTTGTTCAATCAACAGTTATTCGCTGAAATCGAAGTGATCACGTGGTTGGCAGAATATTCGCCAAACATTAAGAGAGTAAATATATTGGCATATAACAACTCCGAATGACACAATACATTCAAGAAAAGTAGCGTTTCCTCTTCTGCAGTCACCTTACTGCAAAAAGGGAGTGTTTCACTTCGCAGATTATCCACCTTCCAGGAGATAGACATTGTCCTTTAGCCAGAGATGGTAAACCAATCAAATTGCCTGAATTAGCAACATCACCGCGATTGTGTATGTTTTAAAATATTTATTGTAAATGGTCTTTTTCAGGGTTTTTATGGTCCTTGAAAGTACGTGAATTTGATTTTCATTTTTAACGATCCTTGAAAACCCTTGAATTGAGACTCACGACGTAGATCCAAGAAAACTTCTTGAAAACAACGCTGTTGAGTCTACAGTCATGTTTTTGTTTGTCTAGTGACCTTTCCTACTCTACAAGTAAAGGCTTAAGTGTAAAAGGCAGTTTTCTAGTTGAAAAACGTTTTGATACTCTTTCACAGGTTGAAAGCTTTATTGTTACTCGGCCCGGAGGGAGCCGAGTTGAGGTTTCGACTCCCGTTTTTTTTTAGGGGGGAGGGGAGTCCGAGGGCTGATGCGCATGCGTCACGGCGTGCCAGAAAGAGAGATGAACGATGATTGCTTTCACGCCGAGTCCACAGTTGCGAATCTCGACCCGTGAAAGAGAAGGATACAGACTGACCTCTTTCGAATGCCGGTCGGTTTACTGCGCTAAATATTACTGATATACTGCCCCGGTTGAGAAGTTAGGTTTAAGTACTAGATAAACTGTTTAGTGACAGTGAAGTTGAACACTTCGCAAATGCCCACAAAGTGGTTTAACTAGGGCGAGTGTATATAAGAAATAGGAGTCACGTTCACATTACATAATATTTTAATGTTACTAGTTACGTTACAAGTTCTATTAGTGATAACCTCTTTTAACTGAAGAATCATGCATGTATAAAATCAGAACAGAATCGAGTTACTCTGAAGAAGGTTGCAGTTGCAACCGAAAATTTAGTTTTTAGAAAAACATTTTTAAAGAACATTTATAAATCAGATCAGATACAACGTTAAAAACACACATTTATTATCATGATGACTGATCGACTCTCAAACACGGAATTAAAACGTCAGAGTGCTCGACTCGCGCGCTAATAGTTCCCAGACGCTCATATGCGTCACGGGAGATCAGACGCGTGATGAAAGATGATTATTTTTCCTTTTGACCGGAAATTCACGTGTAGCACGTCTCGAAGGATTTGTAGTGAGCAAGGAAGATCGAAGAATACGTTTTTTCAGTCAATTTAGAAGCGAATTACTAAGAATGCGGCGAGGTCGGGCCGAGTTGGGCTGTTAATACAGCCGCTTGCTTTATCTTCACTTTGAGCAGTCCAATGTTTTGGGAGTAAACGCTCTTGAAAGTCGCTGAATTCAGAGCCTTAGAGTCCCTGAAAGTTCTCAAGTGAATTCAATACTTGAAAAAGTGTATGAACCCTGATTTTATTGATGAATCTGACAGGTGTTTTGCCTTGATGGAGACGGAGCGGTGCTGATGCATATGGGAGCCATGGCAACCATCGGACAGAGAGCTGGGGCCAATTTCAAGCACGTGATTATTAACAATGAATGTCACGACTCCGTGGGGGGCCAGCCAACTGACGCTGCTAGTCACTCTTTCAGGTTCTGCGAGATTGCAAAGGCCTGCGGATATAGAGACGTAAGTCCAGAAATCTAAATAATATTAATATTAATAAAAATAGTAGTAATAATAATAATAATAGTACTAGTAATAATAATAAGAGTCATAATATTTATAGTAATAGTAATAGGAACTGTTAATCAGTTATGCATAGATGTTAAGTTATGCATGCCTATTTGCGCAGTTACCGTATTTACTCGAATAAGTGCCACCCCCGGATGAGCGCCACCCCCGAATAAGCGCCACCACTGAATAAGCGCCATCCTTGATTAAGCTCCGCACATGGAGCGGAAAAGTTTTAATAAGCGCTGCCCTTGAATAAGCGCCACAGCTTCGGTGCTGTGCTTATTCGAATATTTCTATAAGATAATAAGAATACATTGTAATCGGTGCAATACCGTCTTAAGCCAACCATGGGAATTTATTTTCATCAAAAGTGATATTTTCCAGTTCAAAGTGAGTATATCTGGATGCTCTTTCATTCAGTTCTCTCTTGAAAATCTTCGTGTTCTCCAAAACTTAGGTTAGCTTCTGGTCAGTAAGCCATAAAAAACACTCGAAAGTAAAAATGAAATTGTACAATCAAAATGTTTTGTCTTTTTGCCATTAGACTTTTATATAAGCGCCGCCCTCGAATAAGCGCCGCACCGGAGACACGAAAAATTAAATAAGCGCGTGGCGCTTATTCGAGTAAATACGGTAATGCCACATACTTCTTGAGACGCAGGAAAAGATATTTAATCCCAAAGTGGAGATCAGAACGTTTTAACTAAGAAAGAATTCATAATGAGCTCATGTGTAAATAGCAATGTTTTTCAAGTAAGCGATTGACTTTTACGAAACTATCTTCCTTATATACAATATATAGATAGTATTATAGTGTACTGAATTATTCTAAATATACTGAGTAAAATTTTAATTTTTATTGTTGATACGTAATTCAGCCTGGTTTAGTAAAAAAAACATCCTTTAACTTTCAAACTATCATCTGCCATCGTGTCTAACCTAATGGATGGTTCCGACACTAATGGAGTGTTCTCCTCAATTCCTACATACTGGCAGGCTTTCCAGGTATCTGAACCAGAGGAACTTGCAGAAGCTGTAAAGAAAATACGAGATATGGACGGACCAGTGTTGCTTGAAATCCGAACGAACAAAGGAGGCAGGAAAAATCTTGGCAGACCCACCCGAACGCCGATACAAAACAAAAAGGACTTCATGCATTTTCTTGCGATCGAACACTGAAAACTAAGCTCCAAGTCTTCCAATCACAAACAATCAAAATGCCTTGGTTTTCGTCTTGTTCCTCAGCCTTGCAAGTGGCTTAAAATGTCGTCACTTCAAAACGCTTGGCTAGAACACAAGGTGTGGCTGCGCTGTCCCGGCTCACGTGTCAACATTCTGCCTTACTGCGTTCTTGCGAAATGGTTGGGTTTTTATAGTACTTTACAAATACATATATTATTTAATGATAGAATGAAAGGTTTTAGGTTTACTGGAGAGAAATAACTAAGTTTACAGCAACCGAAGATTTACCCAAGCATAGCTAGAAAGTTTCTTCGGGGTCCCGGGGGGGGGGGGGGGCATGTGGTCAGCGGTAGGTGAAAGCCCCTGGATCTCTTAAGGAGGATTTCATACATAAATTGTCGTTGTACATTAGATTTTATTGAACACCGAACACTGGATATTGAATTTCTGGTGTAATCTGATTGGCTGTCTACTCACGGTATAAATCCTATATCCTGTAGTTTGTCCAAATACGGAAACTGAAAATTTTATCACAGAATTTTTTCCCCTAAAATGGCCGAAAACTCGAGTCGGAAGAATATAAAGTTCGAGATATTTTTTTCCAATGTTTGGTATTTAATAAAACAATTATTCCACTCGCGGTTGTTGGATATGAGCTTATGATAGTTGACTCGGTGCTCTGCACCTAGTTGTCCGCTAACTAAAAGCTCATATTCAACATGCGTTCGTGGAATAACAGTTAAGTGGAGGGTTGCCCTGTAGTGTATAATATTTTTTATAAAAAGAAACGCCATGAGATCAAAAACTTTTGCTGATAGTGTAAAGATTTACAAATCTTGTAGTTTCAAGGAGAGATTTTTGTGTGTGCAGGAACCGTTAAATTGTGGACAATTTAGTGTCGACAGTATGTATTTTTGAGTATGTATACCAAACCAAGTCAGATTCGAATTGACAAAAATTCGATTCACTTGTTCTATTTGCAAGTTTGGTATACAGCAATTTAAAACAAGGTTGTCATAGTCAATTGTCCAAACTGGAACCGAAAGGAACTGTGGGGTTCAAGCAGCACAAATAATTCATTACTATTGGCATTGCTTTGAATAATATAGAGTGCAGGTTCACCATAATGCCACGACCATACAGTAATAACCTTCGCGAGCACGTTATCAATCATTGTTACTCTATCCAAAGTTCCTTTCGGTTCCAGTATCGAATATTGACTATGACAACCTTTTTTGAATAGCTGTATTGTAGTAAAACAACTAGTCTTCTTTGGTGGCGGTGAGAACAGTAGATATTCAGCTGGACTTGTTCGAAGTTGCGTTGAGTATAAAGCAACAGGCGCATTCGTTACTAAGGAGACTAATTGTTTTACAAATTAATACTAAAGGAATAAAAATACTTCCCTCAGAGATTGTAAAATGCTCGTTGCACTTGAATCCTTGAAAATGATATATGAAACTGAAAAAATATATTTAAAAAGAAAGATTTAAGATTGGCCCGCAACAGTATCTTGATAAATTTGTTCTGCGATAAATAAGATTATCGAAAGAGAATACTATAGTTATTTTAACTTCTAAGTGGCCAAAAATTGTTGCTACGGAAAGAAAAACTCCACACAGGGATTTAGCCTCCTCCGCACGCAAGCCACAGCTTCCTTCACCCTCGTTAACCCAAGTTGACCCTATTTGCCATCACTCAGCATGCCCACCCAGTTTCCGGATGGAATTACTGCTTACAGTTGCCTGCGGAGGAGGCTAACAGGGACATATGGCTTTTAAAAATGTTTTACTACGTGTCAATACCCATCAGTGACATGATATAAAAACAAACAGATTTTCTTAATTAGATTGATTAGTCCGTTGAACTCATTAATGGAGAGATTAAGCACCACGTACACGAGAAACGTCAGCAATAGAAATGAGACACAAATACTTTCGCGGTGATGCTTGATAAGACTGCACAATATTCCCTTTCGTTTCTAAAAGGAAAAATGGACCGCTATGGAGTCTGGTCAAGTGGAAAATTTAGTTGCGAGATCATTTCTGTCGTTTACCGTGTCACGTTTACGTAGGGCATAATCTCCATATTAAAACCTGCCGCAGTGAGAATACAGCAAACAAGACAACCCGACCGTTAAGTAGTAGGATTACTGCAGTCGCTCTCGTCATTGAAAAGTTTCCAGCGATTTTCACACGCGGTAGGTTTGGAGTCGAGGCAGCTAAGAGTCGTCACTATCTCTAATCAGAACGTCATCTAACATGGACTTTCCTCATCACAATGTCAAGATGTTACCTTGAATAAAGGAATCTTTTGCTGTGATCGTTTCTGACTTGTGGCTTACTTCTATATATATTCTAAACATCGGCCATGTTCAGTCTTCAGTAGCGGTAATGTAAACTTGGAAGCCCTGGAGGGCTACTGGCCTTTCATTTTTTATTGGGGTGGAGGAGGGCAAAGTAATGTTCTCCACCAATCCTGGACCAAAGAATTGTGACCCTCCTCAAATCCGTGCCTAAAACATTGTAACCTTCCGCCTCTTCTGCCAAACACGAGGTGTTGAAATGTTTTGAATCTTTGATTAACGAGGATAGGGCTTTCTACTAAAGTGCACGTACTCAGAAAGTGCTTGCAATTTGCTATAACTTTGTACCAGCCTCAGGGAGGGGTAGGAGTGCAATGAGAAGTTTTTGAAGCTATGTTTTCCAAATTCAACCTTTTTGGAGGAGGGGGGGGGGGGGGCAGGGGGTAACTGCACTACTCCATACACCCCCACCCTCCCCCGCAATTTACGGCCAGGTTTGCAGATTGGGTGTAAAATGCAGACTGAGTAGAAATAATATAGTAGTAATACTAACACTCAAATAAACGCCCCTTCAACACGTTTGATCACATAACTAAAAAAACGTGTTGGGGGGCGTTTATTTCATTAAGAATACGCTCAACAAACGTGCTTGGAGGGGCGTTCTTAAAGGGGTAAAACGTGCTTGGAGGGGTAAAATCGAGAGACTGAAAAGAAGTTTTAAGTTATCGTTTCCCACAGTTTGAAGACTAGCCTCGTCCCCAATCATCCTCCATGGACTCGCTCCGTTGGCCTGGTCGCTAAGCTTCTTTCAAAATGGCGGACAGCGAAGCTTTCCGGTTCAAAGAACAAAAGTAGCGCCCAGACCGCCGCGACGCATCGATCGAGCCGAAGCGTTAGACTGGGGATGAGGCTATTTGAAGACCTTTCTCTAAATTTTGTAGTTATTTTTTAAAAAAATGTTTGGATATTTCTCGATTTTATATTTTTGTGTAAATTTTATCATAAATTTTAGTTTTTACACGAAGTGGTTATGAAATTCGGTTCTATTCATGCAAAACGGCTCTGCATAGCCTAGTGCAATTATGTACAAAATTCACTTGGAAAAAAAGCTGAAGGAATTACTGTTGTTATTGTTTTTGCCATAGCTACTGCACCCTTCAACATTTTTTTTATTTAAAATGCATGCTAGTTTTGAACAGCGGATTTGTTGCTGTTTTTTGTTTCTTTTCTTGTTGACTGCTCTTTGCTCATTTTCCACGGAACGAAATGAATAACTCGTGGATTTTGCATTTTGTTACTGTTGCTATGGTAACCAATTTTTTTGTTGTTTCTTTTCTTGTTGACATTGTCCTAGTAATATAATGAGTAATTCGTGGACTTCGCAATTTGTTGACGTTGTTAGGCAACCATGCAATAAATAATTATTTTTGGTCGGGAAATTCACCGAAATAGCTCTTGCCCAAGGCTAAGAGTTGGGAAATTAATAAAACATTGCTGAAAAACCCACCAACTGCGAGTGATATGCAATAGTTGAAATGTATCTTTAAAACTATCACATAAACGTTAGGTTGTCTTATTTTTCAAGTCGTTGCGTCTCCTGATCTCAAACAACTAACAGTTTCCGCGCGCGGTTTCACCTGTTAAGTTGTTTTCAGACACCAAAAAAGAATATTAGTCAAAGAAAATCACTGCCGGATAATTTTTCTTTTTGAATTAGAGAGATTTTGTGGTTTGTTTTCCAGTGGCACCTGACTTACTTATTAATCACTCGTGAATATGTGTTTTGATGCTTTTACGTTTAAGCGGGTTTCGTAAGTTGAGTGGTCTCTCACTATGGTTTAGCCAGCGCAGCTGGCGTGTTAGTCCTTGCCATTTATTTTTCCCTTCTCCAGTGGCTGGCGGAAACGCCAGCTGCGCTGGCTAACTATGGTTTAAGGTACCTTACGCAATATTCGCTCAAATCGAAACATTGATATCAAAATATACTGCGAAGCGCGAGGCCTTCGCTGGGGCGTGCCACTGAAACGATTTTTATTTTGCATTCTTTTAATGTTCATGATCATATAAAACATAATCTTAACTCAACTTTGCCAAAAATTTTTAAAGGTGTATTTTAGGTCATAAAGTGCGCGATTTTGCGATTGTTTCGGGGCTTGTGACGTAAGAAGTTGTGTAGCTATTTCCGGGCACTGATACGGCTGAACCAAACATTCTGGGACATGCGTTGTCAAAAGTGGAAGTTGTTCAAAAAAAAAAATCATGTCAAGTGATTCCAAGCTAGAGTCAAGTGTCAACTCTGTAGAATGTTTTGGCGAGTCAGAATCTTCAGAAATATGTTCAAAAGAAGAGATATCTATTGTGATTGTGACTGCAGTACATGGAATCCGTCCATATCGAGATGAATGTCTCGCTCCTCCAACTTATAAACAAGAACATGAAGACCAGGAACAAGAAGTTGATGAAGATAGTCTAACCCAGCCATCTTGGAGAAAATAAATCTTGCAAAACCCTCTTAGTGACATTTACAGAGCTATTTAATCCTTTGACAGTTTTTATACGATTTTTGAGAAGCCCATCCCATCGAAAAGCGGTGCATACTAAAGAGACCTGATCAAACATGGTTTTAGTTCTTGATTTATTAGAGAGTTCAAGCAACGAGGACGGGAACGCCAACGACGTTACAAAACAATAGACTTAACTGCAGAATACAATCACTGCACGTGGGAATGCAACCACCTGGCCACTTTTCCGCCGTTGTCTTTAGAAACAGAACGTGAAAACCTCAATTCTCGAGTTTTGTAGAGAACGTGAACGTTAGAGTACAAATCATATCAATCTTCATGCAGCTTTAATAATAAAGCTTCTAATTTTTTATATTCACACCTTCAGGCAAAACAAAAAAGAAACGCATGAGTTATGCAAACATGAAAAGGGAAAACGGAAAGTTAAAAATTCAGCAGCCGTTTTCGTTGACGTTCCCGTCCCAGCTGCTTAAGGTCCCTAATAATAAAATGCAGCAAGATTTTATTTCTTGAAAACTTTCTACCCTCCTACTCTCGAAATTCAAATGGCTCGCCCCTTATACTGACTTTGATCGAATTTGAACTAGCTCAAACTTGAAAACACATCGATGCAAGCTCTTACAACCTGCTTACATACAGGTGGGGGACCCGGGTAGGCGAGGTAACCCACCTGTTCGCATGATCTCTCTTTTTATCGTTTTCACGTTTGCAGGGTAACCCCCTAGGTGGTGCGAAGTTTTGTAAGTATTTTTTCATGTAAACGCTCAAGGTGAAGTAACTCGCCTAGCTGGGGTGAGGTAACCGAAGTTCCGGCCGCCAGTATTGCAGTAATTCCAAACAAAATGGTTTCTCGCTGTTATCAACCTGGCTGGTGTTTTCGTAACGGTATTATCTCACAAATTTCAAAACTTCAAACAATGAAAATTTGTCACGCGATAGCATCGAAAACGCTTACCAAGGGGAGATTGCATGTTACGGCTGGGCAGGTAACCAGCTCGCCTCCCCGGGGTCCCCCACCTCCTTGTAGTCATCTGATCCAGCAGCACAATATTGTCACACGGCAGTGAAAGGGTCCACTTAGGGCTAAAAACGCAAGTTTGATGGTCAAAACCCATTTGGCCAAGGTAATCGAGGATCAATATCTGTAACTGATCGAATGAGCGAGTACACATATATACACTTTAACCAGCTGCCCACCTTTTTGTCGTTATCTTTCGGCCCCGTCCACACGTATCCGGATATTTTTGAAAACGGAGGGTTTTTTTCTCCGTTTTCGAAAAAATCCGCGTCCGCACGTAGCGTTTTCAAATCGTTTTTGCCTGTCCACGACATTTGACGTCATCGTTTTCGAAAACCTCCGCTTTCCTCTAGCTCTGTCCACACGGCTCCAAAAAATAAAACACCGTTTACATGTGGATAGAAGCCGTATCCGGAGAAAAAAAGCTCCGTTTTCAAAAAATATCCGGATTCGTGTGAAAAGGGCTTTAGATAGATAGATAGATAGATAGATAGATAGATAGATAGATAGATAGGTAGGTAGGTAGGTAGGTAGGTAGGTAG
>JAOEJI010334542.1:0-10964 GCA_025448255.1 Umimayanthus chanpuru | reverse complement strand
ACAAAACGACTCTTGAAAGCAAGCAACTTTTAAAAATTTTGGTGGCAACTTTTTAATATTTCAGCAACTTTAGAGCAGCTTTTGGGTGTATTGAGAAGCAACTTTTCCTGAATTTACTAGCACAACCTATTCATGCCTAATACATTGCAATGACCACGGTTTTTCATGATATAAATTAAAAATCTGTTAGAAGTCATTTGACTCGGCTTTGTTCGAAAGAGCGTATGAAAATAGCCGGGAAACTTTTAAATTTACATATACATGAGCTGATGAGAAAACGGGACTCTTTTTTGGCCAAGACTCCTTGAACGGAGTCCTTTGGGCACTGATAGTCCAAGGATAGGAGGAGGGGGTGGGCTACGGGAATATTTGACATTTTGTCCGATGCCAGTGAGGCCACATGAAACTACATGTAGCCAGGAAAAGGACGAAAAAAATTTAAGTCCAGACTGGAATGTATACCAACCAAAACTAAACTATTTGGGTCTGTAATTTGGCAACGGTTTTAAAGACTGGAATAAACCCCCAACCTCCCTCCCCGCTGAAAATATACGAAGCCCAAAAAGCACGTGATGTTGACACGCGCGACATGCTTTCACTTTCAGTTCAGCTGCATGGTGGAAGTTGAAAGTGAAATCGAAGATGAGTGGAAAATTACTTCATATTTTAGGTGTCTTTCTTGTTATCTTAATCTGCTTGCTCGTGCCAAGTTTGGGTGATTCGGTGGACCGGAGTCGTACGATCCGAGTCAGTGTGACTGGAGATGATTCCAAATGCAATGTCTCAGACTCAGACGAGGTACCATGCCGAACTCTCGACCGAGCTTTCGAAATTGGAGCTACCAACTCAACCTTGATTGAAATCGAACAGGGTCATTACAATCTCAGCAACAGCTATAATTTCTCAAGGATTCGAAACTTTACAATTCAAGGAGAAGATCGGAACGCCCAAAGCGTGAGTATATCATGCAGTCCCAATGTGAGTTTGTCTTTTATCTTGAGTGAAGACCTCGTGTTTGAAGGATTGACATTCGATAAATGTGGGAGTTTCAGAAAAAGTAATGTTGGGAAGCCGCACAAAAACGTTTTGTACATCACGGCCTTATATTTTAACTACTGCAAGAACGTTCAAGCGACGGCAGTACATTTCACCAATTCGCCAGGGGTTGCAGTAACGATGTATACTGTGGGTTCCACGAATTTCACCGAGTGTTTGTTCAAAGACAACAGACCACCTGCTCAAAACATTTTCCCTGCAAACGTGTCGATCGACGGGAAATCTGATGAATCTGCTGTTGCAGGAGGGGGTGTTTACCTCCAACTTGGACTGCCAGATGTGAATTCAATCCAGCTTTCGTTAGATGAACACGCCGAGTATGTAAACAACCATATTTACATTTTCAATTCCTGCAACTTCACCGGAAACGAAGCTCCGAAACCGCAACTGAATGCCACAATGGACACCCCTGCCCTGCCCTTCAGTCGCGGAGGTGGCTTGGCTATTTATGTCACGGGAAACGGCAGCCATAACACCTTTGTAGTTAAAAATAGTGTCTTTATTCAAAACATAGCCCAGTGGGGAGGAGGTTTACAGCTGGAAGTGAGTCACCGTGGCCAAAACAACTCTTTCTCTGTTGTTTCCTCAAATTTTTCTCACAATAAAGCCAACTTTGGAGGAGGTGGTGTGCGCATGGGGTATGACATTTGGGAACACGACTTTTTGATTCCCAATCACTTTCAGTTCATTAACTGTATGTTTACTGGGAACTCGGCAATGTGGGGAGGAGGGCACTCAATTTATGGCACAACGAGGCCAGTGAACCTCAAAGATCAAGGGACGGGACATATGCATGTTCATCGGAAAATGACCTTCACTTCTTGTCAGTGGATTAGAAACACTGCAAATGTAGGTTCAGCAATTGGGGCTTTTCTGTACAACACAAATGTGGATGACGTTGGTCCTCGTGCCCCTTACCATCTTGAGTTGAGTGGGTGTACAATTTCTGAGAACCGAGTGACAATTTTAAATCATAGTGTTTTGCTTGGACAGGGGGCTGTTTATACTGTCGAAGTTCCTCTGATTTTGAAATCCAAGACCATAATTAGCAATAACAGCAAAACTGCCTTGGTACTGGATTCTGCCACAACTGAGATACATGATGAGGTTATGTTTAAATACAATCGAGGCTACAGGGGAGGTGCATTAGCAATGTATGGCAAATCAAAGCTATTTTTCTTTGCCAAGTCCAAACTTACTTTCCAAGGCAACCATGCCTATGAGAGGGGTGGTGCAATCTATGTCAGTTTTCCTGGACCCCCACTCGTTAATTTCAATTCCACTGGATTGACAGGACATTATTGTTTTTTCACTTATGAAGACTGGAAAGCTGATTATGATGACTGGGACACAAGCATTTTATTTAAAGATAACTTTGTTAATAAAGTGAAAGGTCTAGGAAAATCAATTTATGCTACAACCCTGAAGAACTGTCGGAGGACAGGAGAGACCCGGCAGAACAACAGTGCATTAGCATGGGAGACTGTTCAGTTCCTTGACAGATTTGGAAATAAAACAACAGTGAAAGAGGAAGTGACAACAGACCCTATAGATATTCATTTTGAGACCAAAGATTGGAACAAACCTCCTACTGAAGTGTTTAATGCAACCGTTATTCTGCTAGATGAGAAGAACAACCATGTGTTTGGTATGGTTACGGTGGATGTTGAGAATCTGAACAGCAAAACACAGGTGTCTTTGACAACAGGCTCTGTCTATCTGGCAAGGAATGATAGCATTTCGTCTCTACAGTTCGAGGGGAAAGAAGGTGACCAGTTTAACATCACACTCAGGACAATGGGTGCTCAGATTATTCGCCGATACATTGACAACATAAGATTGGCAAGGTGTCCTGATGGATTCAAATCAAAGAATGGAAAGTGTGTCTGTGCAAGTGATGAACCAGGTAGAATATGTTGTCAGGATCTATAAAAATTACATAATATTATACCTATATACAGTATATAAAACATATTGTATTTTGTACTTTTACATACTTGAATATATATGAATTACAACATTTTGTATAACTGTACAGTTAAGTGTTAGTGTACTTAATATGACTTAATATACAGTAGAACAAATTGTTTAAATAAATCACAGGAATCTATGTTCATGTGATATCATGTAAATGTGCCCATTAGCTGCATCCAGGTGATCAGATATTCAGCTACATGTACAATTGTGTTTGAGGGATTGGTGCTGTTCTTTATTACATGTTCTGGTGTACAGCGCATCTTAGTTGAATATGCAGAATGATGCTTAAATGTATTGGTGGACCAGTACATGCATTACAAGTACTTTAGGCTATCTCCTATTTATGCTGTTTTGTCATGTTTTTCTGCTATAACAGCCCTATTTTGTTTCAATGTCAGGTATATCAAGGTGTGATGTCAAAGCAGGTGCCATTTATATCAAGGAAGGCTATTGGGCAGGGAGAGTGGGTAATGTTTTTAGAACTTACCACTGTCCCCCATCATACTGCCAGTGTACCAACGGCAGCTCAATGCTTGGTGACTGTCTGTATGTGCCTGGACGCATGTGCAATGCCAACCGGAAGGGCACTTTGTGTGGGGAGTGCAAGAAGGGTTTCTCTGTATTAGTTGGCAGTGAGGAGTGTGCCCACTGCTCCAATCTGTCTCTGCTATATCTCCTTCTGTATGCTGTAGTACTGTTTATTTTGGTGATGCTGATCATGTTGATCAACTTGGATGTGTTCACTGGGTATCTCAATGCCTGGCTTTATTCCTACCAGGTAAGAAAAGACTTTTTCCAGAAACGCTTTACAAGTTACTTTGCGATTGTAAAACCATGGTCTGGCTAGAGACCCATTTTAGAAACTCGAGAATGGTAGCATTTAATGTTAAACGTTCTGTACAGCCAGACAGACTGGCTGATACTGTAGATACAAATTCCCAGATCAGACTGAATTGCAAGCTCCGGGCATAGTGTGGAAGTCAGTCATAGTTGGTAAGACAGACAAACTGACAGATGCATATACATGTAGATTGATACTGGTCTTACGCTTTATGCCAAGAATGGAAAATCCAATGAAATCTTAGTGGAAGTAGTTTTGAGTTAAATACGTTTTCAACGAACTAGCACTACCAAAACTGTAAGTATTTAAACGACACTGTACTGTCAAAACGAACGTCAGACCAAATACTAAAGCGTGGTGTGAATTAAGGTATAGAACTGACGAAAAGTATATTAGGACAAAATTTCAAATTGGTAAGGCAAAAACTAAGCAGTCTGCAAGTTTTAAAAGAAGAACTTATGTATAAACATTCTATTTTAGCTAAATCTCTAAATAATAATTTGTTCCAACAACACCGAGCCAGATTAGGAATTAATTAACTTAACTGGGCTGGTCTTACCGATAAGAACCTGTTTCAAATTCCAGGCTGAGTACTGTTATAGCTTCTTATCTACATGTAATGTGGGTCTAATTTCCAAAATTGCGGTCTGTATGTTCTTATTTCACTAGCTAGGTTCTTGTACGCGATTTGTGTGTTTAATTCAATATACGACATGCATTAGAGTCCTCCGGTCCACTGATTCACATTCTATTTCTGTTCTAGGTTGTGTCATTGTTGTTGAAGGAAGGTTTCAAGTTTGATCCGTTCATCAACTTCATTATCGGGCTTGCTAACGTACAAGTCCACCTCGGCGAAGGAACTTGCCTTATAGATGGCTTGGATGACGCCGACAAACTAGCCATTATGTACATCCTCCCCACCTACATCCTTCTGGTTGTGTTTGTCTTATCAAAGGTCAGTTGATACTATCTTAATTAACGCTGCACTTCCGTCGAACATATCTCGTCCGAATTTCATCAAAGACGTTAGACTCGACTGCAAGTATTTGTCCAAAATGAAGTGCAAAAGCTTGACAAGCTTACTTGGTCCGGCAGTGTGATACATACGAAATGTACTCTTTAGACTTTAACAATTTATTTTGAAGCAATTTTGCGCCCGAGCTTAACACCTACGATCAGTATTACTAATCGACGGAATTGAGTTCAGCCGCAGTACGGCGTTTGACCCAGACTTTTGTTTCAGGTTCGCGATAAGATAGAAAACGTGAAGAAACAGTACATAAAATGTGATGCTTTGACTTGGCATGTTCAAACGGGCTGGATGATAGCACCCTATCATAAAGTGGAAAAATCTGTATACAGTAATAGAAAATTAACGCTATCCAGTTAAATAAACAACTGAGGTCATGATGAACTTAATTCAATTCCTCTGACTTGAATTAAGTTCATGTGGGGTAATTTGTAAACAGTATTACTATACTGCGTTTTCTATCGTCTCTTTTCGCATTTCTGTAGTACATGTAAACATTAAGCTCAATAGTAGTTTAGTAGAATAATAGTGTTTTACTCACAAGTGGATAAAAATGTGCAATAGAAGTTTATTTTTCCAGTGAAACATGTCCAGCAAGCTTACTCGTTTTATTGCAGGCTGTCCGCTCGTATCCCAATTGGTGCTTTAGCAAACGCGTCAAGGCCCCGTTTGGCGCCGTGTGCACAATCTTTGTCCTGTGCTACACCAACATCACCAGCATCTCGCTAAAGATCCTGAACCCGGTGAGAATAGGCGGCCAACTTGTGTTGTTTCAGGACGGAGCAGTTGGCTTCTTCCAGGGAAAACACATCGGCTACGGCATCCTGGCTCTGCTCTACATCCTGATATTCGTAATTCCGTTCCCGCTGACCCTCATGTTCCGACCCTTTATCACCAAGAACTGCCAGTGCCTCTTCAACCTTAACAACCTGAAGCCCGTGTACGACTCGTTCCAGGGCGTGTTCAAGGACGAATATCGCTGGTGTGCTGCGTTTTACTTTGTGTGCAGGTTGGTGTGAACAGACGGACAGACAGACAGACAGACACAGTCGAGTTTGAACAATTGTTTATCCAGAAATAAAACATCAGTTGATTCATTCTTTAATTTCATCTAGTAAAACGACTTACAATACAGTATTCCGTAAAGAAACTGTTTTATATGTTTTTAAGTAGAATTTCGATTTGGAAAAATTCCTTTCAGTCGCTTGTGTTGAGGTTGAAAGGTACTTTGTGTCAACGCGTTTCGGTAAGTTGTTCCACAGCAATGCCCACTGTAGCTAAAAGAGTGATTGCTGGTTTCTTTCTTGTTCCTTGTCTCACCTCTCCTTTTCCCTGTTTTTCCACCACTCCTCTTCTCCTCTTTCCTCTGCTCTCTGTATGTACATTGTATCTCTCTCGTTTTTCCTTATCTCGGTTTTCATTTCGTACAATATTCTTATTTGATACCAAACCACGTCGCTACTTTTTGCCATTTCTCCTGTCGACCCTCTCCTCCCTCAACGACCCCTTTTGCCTTTTCTTGCCACTAACTATTTCTCCACGCTACCTTTTCTTTGATCAAATTTCTTAAATACTGCCGATAAAGCAGAGTTGTTCATAACTTCTTTGCATGCTTCTACTGGACAGGATCTTACTTCTTCTAGTTTACACCTACGTGCCGCCAGGCCAGCTGAAGAGAGCGTTGCTGGAGATCTCCTGCATGTTGGTCCTTGTTGTCTATGTTCACTTGAAACCCTACAAACCTCAGTATAACTGGATCAACGTCCTGGACGCTGTTTTGCTGTCAAACCTTAGTCTCATTGCGATATTAAGTTCAGGTAAGGTGTTTGGTGTATTATTTGTAATACGGAAGGCTCTTTTTGCTCAACTGAAAACGTTGGGTAATTCAAGCGACTGTTATTCGCTCTTCAATTTAACTTAACAGTTATTCTCAACCTGGTGAAGATGTCCATTTCTTATCTTCGCCGTCCCATTCGGTTTGACCAACTAATTACTACGATGTTCTCGGCTTTTCAAAAGAAAACCTCATAATTTTCCTGTTGAGAATTGTCACTGAACAGCCAGGTAATTCGTTAACGGGAAGCAGAGTTAGAGTTTTCTCGGTTTTGCTTCTTTCGGTTTCCTCTTTACGATCATATCGTAGATCGTAATAATTTTCACCTATATTCCATAAGGTGCTTGACTGATGCTATCTTGCATCTTGGTTTTACCTGTATCTGAGAATTCTCGGGAAATCTAGGAAGCACTGCCTACGAATGGGTATCCTGTATGATAAAATGTGCGAAGTCTTTTACAAGCTTATGGCTAGATTCACTGAAAACTTTCTTCGGACATGAGACGCAATCTGCATTACGCTAATTAAAACACACCCAAAGCGTTACTTTGGTGAATACTAGGGACATGTCTCATAGGCCCCGGCAGGAGTGATTCGTTAGTTTATAGAAGCTACATGAAGGGGATTTTTAGTGTCGATACAATATCCTTGTTTACTTGAACAAAAGTTTGTTTTACAAAATACGTGTTTACCAGAAAACATTCTCGGCTCTTCCAGGCCCTTTTTGAACAATGCAAAGCGGTCGCGAAAACTGTTATCAGTATTTTTGTGTAGGAGTCACAGAATGTCGCAGTAACGTAGATCACATAACTCCAGTAACGACTCTCTTCTTCCTGACAGGGATCAACACGACTGCTGCAAACAGCACAGACACGGCGTTTGAGATCATAGTCAAGATTTTGTTGTATGTGCCACTTGCCTATGTGTTTGTTCTGCTGGTGATTATGGCGAGACGATATGTCAAGTTAAAAGGAACAGAGGAAGGCTCCCAGACGTCTCTCACGGAGACACCTGTGTCGATTGACGATGACCCTTGAGGAACGTACTTCATGTAAGACCAAGCTTAGTCTCCAGACTTGTACATTATGATTTGGAGAGCCAGCCTTCTCCAATCCTTACTGAATTCTGTTATTTTAATGATTTTTGAACTATATGTCGAACTTGCTCCCAATTGTGCGCAGGATCATTGTGTTCTGCCGTTCTGTTCCGCCAATATAATTTCAACCCCAAGAACAGTCTTGATATATAACTTGATTATGGATGTCTACTTTTGTCCTTAGTATAGAAGAAGCTCTTTATTTTGTTGGTTTGCCACATACTGTAACTTCGAAGTATGAACAGCATAACAAAAAGTTCCCAGCACAATTTGAAGCCAGCTCGGCACCCGAACAACACCAGTCCCATGAATTCAATTTCAGTACTTATCACGTAGTTGCTTTTAGCGTGAAATCCTATAAAAGATCTTCAGCCATGAAAAGAACCCCTCTCTCAACAAACAAGTTTATCGCCAACCAGTTTCCAACGGGAGAATAACTTGTGTTACTAGTGTAAGCGGTATTACATGTAGGTAGTTATTCAGGTAATTATGTTGCGTAAACAGTACGATTGAAGCTTCGATTGTATGTCATCATATGTAAAAATGGTTAACACAATCATGAATGCAATTATCTAAGTAATTAATCAAAAATTTCAAGGTTAATGATGTATTGTACCTTCTGTTTTAAGTATTCTTCAAATATTCCTGTTTTTGTTGAACAATTGGGCCTCGTGTTTGAAGCATGCGTTATACTGACTGTCACATTTAGGTCCAGTTTAATAGTTTGATTGCTTTTAGTTAAGTGCAGCAAGAGTAAGGCTGGTATTTAATTGTCTCTGCTAAGCTGTTTGAAGGTTACTCATACGTTTAACACCATCCGGCATGGTAGACATTCCCTAAAATATTTTGGGCCGCTTCTGTGGTCAAGGCTGACCAAGAAAAAACATGAGGCTACACCTCTGAGTATGTTTAAAAGGAACATTAGACAGAAGAATTTAACTTGCACTAATCAGGGTACGTATATCGACTGCAATAAGTGCAACTCCTAGACCTAAAGCCTAGTCAATGGCATGCCGACGCCATGTACAATTTTTATATTGTAAAATTTATATATAAATTACTATTTTTAGTTCAATTTAATATACATATAGATACACTGTAAGTGCATGTAGTTCAAACAACCATAGATGTTAAAACATTTTTGGACAGGTGTCTCCGACTAGTGGGCCCTTTCAGTCTGCTAGAGGATATGGGACACTAATAAAATTGATTGACTGATTGATTATTTGATTGACTGATTGATTGATTGACTTGATTGACGGCAAAACCGACGTGAAATATCTTGAAACAGTTTCTGAGATAAAGAAAAAAGATAGCCTTAGAGTAGCCCTCAGCCGTTATTCGAGCCCATTGAGGAAGTGTTTGTTTCGACTTCTACCGCTCTAAGTTTTTGAGACTTGCGAAATCATTCA
The DNA here is from genome assembly GCA_025448255.1 of Umimayanthus chanpuru. Lineage (NCBI taxonomy): Eukaryota > Metazoa > Cnidaria > Anthozoa > Zoantharia > Parazoanthidae > Umimayanthus > Umimayanthus chanpuru. The sequence goes on along the minus strand of JAOEJI010334542.1, from coordinate 1,718 downwards.
TGATTGATAAGGAAAAGGGATTAATATTTTTGATGACGTTTTTCTGTTTAAAAATATTGAAGCTACATGTGTGTTTTGTGCACTGAAGCCTGTAAGTGTACTGTAGACGTCTCGGTTTACCCAAGTGAAAACTTGACATGAAAACTGTTTTTTAAAAGGTTGTTATTCAAAACAGATTTTTGTGTTGTCCAGAGGCGATGGTAGTTTTCCGTGAAGCTAGTGAACACTTTAATTAAATAGCCCAGCAAGAAATGTTTGTTAATGAATTAGGTCTTGGTTATGAGTTATGGTTCGCAATTGCTGAACCGACGTATCACCCAATATCCGACGCCATACGGTTAGATTTATATAACAAATTTGCATAGGTGATACATTTTATCAGTAGAATAACAATCTAGGAAACAACTCGCAACAGTTTCGGCTGCATGTCAGGTAAGTTGCACCAAGTTCCAGTCTCGAAGTATTTGATAAATTAATGTGTTTCACGAACTCGTTCATCATCAAAAGCTTTATATTTCTTTTGTTGGTCTTGAACATTTCAATGACTCAAAAATCGTTTGGCAACATAAACGTTATCTCTTAACTGCGCATCAAAGCCAAAGGCGTCTTGCCAGGTCTGGCTTTGAGGTCGAAGAATCCTTGAGTATCTGATGCTTCATCTTTTCTGGTTAAAGCCGAGACTTTTGTTCTTTAAATGAACTGAGGGGCCCAGTTCACACTTGTGAGAGAATCGCAAGCTTAAGAAATTGAAGGAACAAAGGAAAAGACAGGAGCTAGCGATGATGAGAGGTGGTTCCGTCTCGCTGCACACTTGGTATCTCTTTGTTAGTTATATTAATGAGCCTTCTGAAGCTACAATCTTAATAGTAATAATAATAATAATAATAATAATAATAATATTAAAAACAATAACTTTATTTAAGATAGAATTCCCCATAACGATTAAATGATTTAAAATGAGGCATTAACACAGTTATAAATGTTTAAAACAAACGTTTTCGCTCAACGTGAGCATCTTCAGGTTTTTGCTTTAAACATTTAACATTCCTGCTAATTGGGGACAACAATAATAAACTTTTAATAGATGTTCCTCGACAGGTTTTTCAAAATCTATTTACAATTATATAATAATATAAATAACAATGGTAAGAATAATATTATAATATAAATTAATATAATATAATATATAATGTAATGTAATATAATATAATTAATATAATATAATTATTTACAACTAAACAACTAAAAACACTGAAGATTCATGCTAAGATACTGTGTGGAGGTACTTCTGAAAGGATTTCAAGGAGGTACAAAACGTCAAAATTTACAGATACAACTCCCGATATCTACCAACTATCTACCAAGGTATACTTACAGTAAGTTGGATAAAATATTGAGTAGGATAATTTACAAAGCCCGGACTAAACTATGATCTTAGCCCTATTTACACGGCACGGAAAACTAACCCGGGTTGTGTTTACACGACACATTTCCGAACTAACCTGGGTCGAACCTGGGTTAGCAGTGTTTATACGACAGAAACTAACCTGGGTTAGTTTTAACCCGGCTTTAAAAAACAGCGAAAAAACATAATTACTTGATGATATTTTTATGCCTATGCTTAGCGAGGCTTTAGACAGTTTAAGAGAAGGTTCGTTGCACGTTGAATCAGGGACGGGGAAGCAGGGGGGCGGTGGGCCCGTGCCCCCCCCCCCCCC
>JAOEJI010334431.1:0-10964 GCA_025448255.1 Umimayanthus chanpuru | reverse complement strand
CAAGAATACGGGGCTCTTTAACTCCGCTGGACCTTGTTCTTGTTCAGTTATGGTCCATTGCATACCATGTACAAATATATTTTCTCGTCTCGTCCCGTCTTGAACATCAGGTTCTTGAAAAGTGGAAATAAAATGCCCATCATCTCTCATTTGAGTAAGCAGATTGTTTGTTGGTGTTAGCATAATTTCAAGCTCCATTTCAGACGGGAGTACAGACACAAAAGCAAAGGAGCCAGAGTGATCTGTTCTAGGTAAATAGTCGGAGAAAGATTTGTTACTGTTGGGCAGTTCAGAAGCAAGTTTTTTGCCTATAGAAGAGAAAACTTAACAATACCTACGTCATCGAATATCCTCAGATGTGCGTCCATGCACCTTTCGAGGAAAGTTAAAAAGGAATGCAAATCGTCATCGGTGACAAGAAGCTGAAACCACAATGTTTTAAGAATCGACTGTTAAAAGTGCATATTTGGTCAGTTCAGTTGATGAAGCATAGTCGTGCTGTGCTTATCATAAACTTGTTCCTGATTAACACTTACAGTACGTGGGCGCGGGGGGGGGGGAATCACAGCCATTGCTGGGACGGATCTCAGTGATGACAATTTTTCCCACTGAAAGCAAAGCGCACTTGTTATATTGTAATTATACGTCATTATTTCATTAAGATGTCGTTTAAAACCAGTAACAATTTTATAACTTAACTCTAAAACGTTTTCTGAGCACAGCTCCTCCTTCAGTAGATAAAACACTGAATGAATCAGATTATACGTCCGGGGAAGAAAGCTTAACACTTTAACCTGCTTGACACCATTTTTCTTCATTAAACACTGAAAATAGGAAGGTAACTCTGTCAGTCCTGTTAATCAGTCCGAACAACTGCATAATCTGTTCTTTTATTTAAAATAATATTAAACTCGTGACAAGTCAAAATGTTTTCGCAACGCTTGATATAGTCTAGGTAAAAAGCAACATGCGAGTCTAAATTTTGAAAAGAGATACGAGATACCTTGTATAGAACTTCTTGTGTTTGTGTTCAGCGGATATGACTCTTCCTTTCATCTTTAAGCACATTGAAGTCTTATACAATTTAAAATTAGTATTGGTGAGGCTGGGTGCAAAATAAATGGAAATACGAAATTAAGCAAGTTACCTCGAGGACAGGAGTAGTTTTGATCTCGTGATTCTGACTCTTCCATTGATAGGCGGAATCTTCGTAGTTCCTTAAGGAGAGCTTGCCTTAGGCGATGGTATGCCGCGTCACTTATGACGCCTTCGTCTTTTGCTGACAAAAGTTCCCTCGCAACCAAACTGTCATATTTACCACATGACTGTGTCACTTGTGGTGATGTTTGACTTTCAGAGTCACTTTCACTCTGGCTACAGTCACTTTCTTCCTGCCCTGCTGGTGCTACTTCTTCATCAAACTCTATCTAAACGTCTCGTCCATCAACTTTAAACGATATCTGCAGAATTGAGCCATTATATCAAAAGTTTTGAATGATCAAGAACGTCATTCGTCGTTTATCTAACAAAGCTACAGTAAATCAATTTTAAAAGTTCTGGCCTTCCCAACCTTGCAGTCAGTGCAAACGTAAAGCTGTAGCTTAAGCCTACCCACGATAAAAGATAAACAATTGCAAAAAACTTTTTTTATAATTGAATTTTCTGTTTTCATCAGAAAAAAAGTCTCCCATCACATGAAAAATGATTCTAGTATGTTGTAGATAGATTAGTAACTTACCTCCTTCACAACAAAATCACCCGGGAGACCTTGAAAGGCCAGTTTCAAAAACTCTTACTTTCGCCTTGCCCTTGAACGCGAAGACTTATGGATATTCCAATGACCACTTCTTGGGGTCCCAAATTCTATTTTCCTCTTGCCATTCAAGGGGAAGCCTTCCTTTTCCAACTTCTTGCTTTAGCAAGGCTATTATCTTTTGCAGTGCAACAGCGTCCCTCACTTTCACTTGGGCATCTGCCAACTGCTGGTGAAGAACCTGCAGCTGTCAAACCCTAGCTTGTCGCTTGGATCGCAGCTCACTTTGGAGCTGCCGAATTTCCTAGCGGAGTTTGGCTACTTCAGCCTCCAGCACTTGCACCACAGGATGGTTTTCCTGATCTGCTGCCTTGTCTCGTTCAGCCAGACGCTTTCCACGGCGATATAACCAATGTCCATAGACACATTCATCGTTGTTAAAAGCTAACTCAAATTTGACATATTGGATAAAGCACTAGATCACTCTGACTTCTCTAATGTCATACACCAGTTTTACATGCAGGCATACTTTCGGTGCCGACACCAACATGAATGGGATTGTGTCTAATTGCTTTGTGTATTGTCTTGGTGTTGTAATCATTTTGCGGCAGTACTTGTCAAGATGATCAATTAAAGGAGCTTGCAAACAATCTACAAGCTTGTAAATGACGCTTTAATTTCTGACAAAGGGCTCTTAATTGAGAGGTTAATTAATGAAAACACAGGGTCACATCGCCGACCGTAGCGGTAGCCAGAAACGCAAGACACCAAATGACCAATTCTGTTTCAACAAATCTCTTGTACTTGAATTAAGAAAAGAGAACGAAAATTTGAGACTGATAATGATACAAGTTTGATCATAAAAGTTTGACAAGGTATGTTTTCGCTCGTGGAGTTTGTGTGCAGCTGACGTTTCGAGCGTTAGCACTATTGAAGCCCCTTGTGAGCTTGTCGGAACAGGCTAACATCAGTTACACACCAAATCCCACAGGGAAAAAAACATACCACATCAACATTTGTTGATTAAACCCATATCCAGCTTGCTAGCCAACGCAAACAACATTTTTTTCGAATTCAGTCTTCCATCGATAATTAGTTTTGTTTTGAGCTTCGCTAACTCGGTCAGTTACGCTATTATAAAATTTTAAAAAATTGCTTACCGCCTCACATCATTTCGTTCTTGTAGATCCGGATATCGCTGCAATTATTCAGTAACAGGTATTTAGCCTTATGGTTTGCATTTTCGAAACCACAGTAAAGATCTGAACTAACGGCTTACGCCAGAGTACCAAATAATTTCAATAAATATACATGCGGCGTCAAAAACAGCAATCTGATCCATAAGGTAGCCAACTAGTTGAACTACCAAATCCCGTATCACTTGATCACAAGAACACCAGAGTTTTGTACTTAATCCGATGTGATGTCTTAATTGTCCTAAACTTTTACCGAACCATTCACTGTATTAATAATCTACGTATATTTCAGTGAAATATGTTACTAACTTACATTAACTACGTTGGCCTGTTCTGCCTCTGGGTCAGGTTCCATGTGTTCGCCATCCGGTACGCCCTGTTCGTCCTGGTTCTTCTCCCACTTCATTCTCGACGTTTCCAGCTGTTTTCCGCGAGGTGTGTCTGCTCGGGATGTGGCTAAAAGTTTCCTTCGGCGAATTTACTTCAGTCGAGAACAATTAGATTATGGCTTTATTTGGAGTTGCATTGAAACGTTACTTTTACTGAATGGTGTCACTCTTGTTTAAATAGCGCTAAACGCCCTGGCATTATCACACTAATCTTTGACAAGTCTTATGATCTCGTTCATAGCTTCCAATCCATGGAGTATTTTTGTTTTGCTTTTCGCTATCCGATCAAGCAATCACTTTGCCCACCCACTTGGCCTTGCTTCAATTAAATTTACATTACCCTTGGACAGGCCATTATGTAAGGGATTATTTCTAGATTATTATTCATTGTACGTATTGACAAGTTACGTTTATACTTTGTACTATGTGTTGTTGGCACGCATATATACAGAGGACAGAAGAGAAACTCTGCGCTGCTTTCCGCTTCGCACTTTTACTCTAAAAAAAATTAACCTTTTGCTGAAACAAAAGGATTATTATTTAGTGCCACAATTTATTCTTTCACTTTGGTCTCTACTGCCGTTCTATAATTTAACACACAAAAAAAAAACGTTGAAAAGCTGAGATACTTGCAAGGTGTTTACCAGAGGTCCTAAAGGACAACTTTCCCAACTTGATTAAACATAAGAAGAAAAGTGTTGGGTGGGCTTAGACATGGAAATCCAGACATCAGTTTAACTCGAACGTGTGACATGGAAATGCAAAAGTATGGGAAGGTTTGTGATTACAGAAATGATTTGTACAGTCTCACAGGAAATAGACTTTCCCACGATACGTTGACAATACCAAAATGATCTTATTATACATTACTTAACCACAGTGTGTTTGTTCAGGAGTAATGAATATATGATTAGTCCTTACTGATACGGCCCTGAGCTGAGTGTTTGCAAAAAAGCATGAATAGGCAATAAGTTGCTCATCAGGTTATGTTGTACACCCAAGCGCTAAGCAAGAGAAAAAACAAATGGACGTGACACATCATTGTAATGAGGCTAAAGAGAAAATTATGAATTCTCCCAGATTATATCAGTGGAATAGAAACACAAGACTTTTATACAAGCTGTGTCGTAGAACTTTCCAAACATTAGACTCTCACTTGCTGAATTACCAGTCGAAAAAACAATTTAACTGGGAGCAATGTGCTGTGACTTCTTTGAGTACTGTTTTGCTGGCGGACGTCCATGGCAATCCTAGCTGAGGTACGGAACTACAATAACTGAAGAAGATATTTGCAACAGACTCATGTACACGTATTTAAAAGTGGTAACTTTCGGCCCAGTTACTTGTGGTTCACTATTCAGGTGTCTCATTTAGTTTCATAAAACTATGTTTTATCATTTGGGTGCTATGTATTAAATTATGACCAGACGGCAGTTCTTGCGGTCCTGTTGAGCAAGTATCACGGAACTAAGCATAAACACGTTTTTAAATTTAGCCAAATAAAAAACGTGTGTGAATGAACCCCATTTTAAATCCTTAAATCTTGACTTGTTGGCCAGAAATGAAATAGCAAGCAGTTTGCCAAAAACCACCATATGCCCGTTTCACAATTGTCTAGCCGGCAGACAAACTACGGAGGTATTTTCTAAATTTATACATGCTCCGTTTCTTGGAATCACTCGCCCTCTTTGACTATAGTGAAGTTGTCCGTCGGCAGGCTCATTCTTGTGAACGCAGCTTGGTATACGACCTTGGAAAGAAGTTAATACATAACATTATTCATAATGTACATGCAGTTATGACGGAATTAATCATTCACAGTTTCTTTTCACAACTTTCGTGTCTGTTCTTTCAAGGAGAATTACAAGTTATTTATTATTCATTACTGGTTTAGCGCAGCGAGGGTGTGGGTGATGTCCTGTATTTTAATGGTTTGCTGCTGAACAATGAAAGTATTCAGTGGATCAGATCATTCAGACGGAAGAAAGCGTTCCCTGCTAATATTTCTTATATAATACAAAACATTTACCCGCTTAAGTTAAGAAACGTATGGTAAAGAAAACTTTCACTAAAAACGATTTTCAAAAGTTTAAGTACAGCATTAGTATTTGTGAAGGAAAACGTTCTTGTTAGGTGCTACCCCGTAGTGAATCTTATTCTCGTCTGGCAAAGTCTGTGCCAACAAAGCTCACAATTCTTCAATTTCCTACACGATTTAAAATTATATCAAGCTTATTCACTTGCTTTACTCAGTCTTTCCTTAACAGATTGTGCGCCTACTAAATGAAACAAGATTGGATTTTTTTGTATCGTAGTCGGGGGAAGGGTACCTGTAGGAACTCTGGAACAAAGGGAGCAAAATTTCAATAGAAAGTTACGGAAATGGAAACAGGAATGGGTGGCGCAAAGGGCAGGAAACCAAAAAATAAATAAATGAATAAATGTATAAACAAATAAATAAAACGAAATATGGTCAACTCCAATTGTTGATATATTGGTTAATTTCAACATTTCAACCTGGTCAGTAAACACCTTCTAGGAACAGGTTAGACAAAGTCGAGGTATTTTTAACTTGGGCGGACTAGGGGTAGTCCAGTTCTGGCCCCGCATTTTTTTTGCTCATCATCGCTTCGCCCCGGGGTACTAGGCCACACACGGAAAGAAAAAACGGGTTCAGAACTGGACTAGTGATTTGGTAGAACCTGCTAAAGTGAAATGCAAATATTTTTACCATACCTTTCCTTGTCAAAAAAGCACTCGTTAAGTAACAGTAACAATTAGCCAGACCGTTTTGGGGAAAAGTTAGTAAACTTCGATAGGATGATCAATTTCTTTATTCTCACAACGAATCACCTCGTTTGTTATTGATACTGCAAGGCCAATATAGAAGTCGATAAATTGGCACTTGTAATGAACGTGGACTATTCAGTAAATTTTGGGAAACCGTTTACATACGGCTGACATATCACCTGAATCTTTCAAACCTGTACATGGGAGTAATGTGCTCAATGCATCATCTAAAACTATTTCGATATTGTAGAACTTACAAACATAAAAATAATGAATATCAGTAATTTGTTTGCGACCAAAGCACGAAGCTCAATGTGAATGTTAACACCGCGTAAGTACGTAAATTGGCTTTCGCGTTTGTAACTAAATATGTTAGAAGGAGAACGAGAAACCAATTACTGTATTCTGTAAAAGTTCATTTATTTACATTTCAAAATTTTGTGCCCTTATGGAATTAACTAAGATACAACAGAAATAAAAACAAAATTACACGTACCATATTTACATTAATGCATTTTCAATTGGTTCTATCCAGTAAGTTTGAAGATTAAAAGCGAAAAAATAAAACCGAATAGAAAATTTGAAAAGAAAACTTAAAAAGTCATACCAAATGTTTTTTACTTTTTGTAAAGTTCGTCGCATTTCTGCATCATTTCGTGTACTCTTGCATTAATGTTCATCGATTTAGGGAGCAAACTTTCAGCTTTTCTGAGTGTTTCTTCTCTCGCATTTGTTTCCTCTATGTCTTCTTTCTCCTGAGTATCCTTGTCTCCTTTCTCCTGCTCAACACACACGTCCATCTGGACCTCCTTTTCTTCCTTCCTTGCAGTTCTTCCTTCCACTGCAGTTTGCTCGCATTGCATTTTCGTTCTCACCGTCACTAACAACTTTCCTTGCTCCTTCAAAACTGTCCTTTCACCCATCTGTCGTGCTGCCTTCTTTCTTGCCCTCCACCTCTTCCTCTGTGCCTTCCTCATTGTTTTATACCGTTTTCGCTGTTAAAGCATCACTCCCTTGCTTTACATCTTCCTCCCTTTCTTTCCTGGTCTGTCCATCTTCCAATGTACTTCCTATCCCAACCAACACTCAACCAATCCCCAACCCCAAGTACGGGAAATATACCCACCACCCACTATTTGAAAATGTAAATTAAATTTAAAAAGTTAAGAAAGAAAAAATATTTTAAAACAACTAATAAAAGCCGGAGTGATATCTACAAATAGACAATTTCAATTTCAGACATCTGTTTTCCAGCTGATCATGAGGCAGTTCCTGAAAATTTAAGAAAAATATTTTTACTAAATGAATTTGAAAGATATCTTCAGCATTTAATATCTTGCCTAGTAATAGCTGAACCCAAAAGTGGGGAATTTCAGGAACTGTTTGTAACAGTGGAAACTAATAAATGCTCAACAAGCGCTGTCACTGCCCAAATTTTATTTCTGTGTGAAATTTTGTTCTGTATATATGGGTGTCTTATATAGACGCACAGCAAAGCATCATTTCGTTCATACCAAAACAGCAGTGTATTCAAACTGATGATATATTTTTAAAAAACTCCTTACCTAATTCGGCCCTGCCCCTCATACATCTCCATGGCAAACACTATTATGAATTGCAGCATGAAGTCTCTGTAATCAAACATGTTTAAAAAGAGCAATGAGTAACTGATAAATTCTGTTTCGACAAATCTCCTGCAGTCGAAATAAGGAAAAGAACGAAAAGTTTTACAGTGATAATGATAGTTTTGTTTAAGTTTCCTTAACTCGTTGTTACGCGCATAAAACACTGTGCTATTAAATTAAAAACCAAACTTGCTTACCTCCTCACATCTTCCCTCCCTTGCAATTCAGGATATCTCTGCAATTATTAAGAAATGAGTATTTAGCTTCATGCTTTTACATATTCGAAACTGCTATAAAGATCTGAACTAACGGTTTTTGCCTGAATACCAAATGATTTCAATAATTATACATACCACATCAAAATGGTCATTTGGTCCGTTACATAGTTCACCATTTGCTGCAAAAGATCAAGGGTGACGGGGTCATTGGGGATGTGAAACAAGAACACCAAAGTTTAGTACTTAATCCCGTGTGGTGTCAAAATTATGCCAGACTCAGTTGATCTCTTACTAAAACACTAATAATAATATACGTAGATTTCAGTGAAATCTGTTTTCTTAAAATCAGTACTAACACTAGCTAGTAACTTACATTTAGAGGTGCAGGTGCTACAATCGGCGCAGGCTGGTTCGCTGATCCTGTGGTTCTGGTTCTTCCGGCGAATTTGGGGGCTGGGTGGGTGGCAGCTGTTTATCTTCATTGTTATACCTCATTTTCAGTTTTTTTTTTAACAATCTCACTTTACGATCCTCACCTAAGAGCGTCTCAGCTCAGTTTGTCTCTAAGAGTTTCCACAATGAGAACAATGAGATTATTGCCTGAAGATTGTGATGCATTCGTTCAGTATGGAGACTGGGAGATTGGACACATTTTACTTTGATCACTTGGCTAACAGAGTGAGTTTTAGGACCTCTGGCAAGTTGTTAAACTGTTTCTTGTTCTGTCACACGGACATGCCACAGTAGAACGTGGTTTCTCTGCTAACCAACAAATCATAGTCGAGAACCTTGCTGAACACTCATTAGCTGCTCAACGCATAACTTGTGACCACGTGCAAAGTGTGGGAGGTGTTCTCAATGTTGTTTATTCTGAGCAGCTGAGGTTGTCTGCAGCTAGTGGAAGGCAAAGATACCAGGACTTTCCGTAATGAAAAGAGGAGGCAATAGAAGAGAAGGGAAAATGAACAGAAAAAGGTTGCTATTAGATGAGGTTTCTGTGTTGAAGGAAAGAAGATAAGAGTGCAGAACGGTCATGAAGTCCTACTGAAAGCAGAAGGCGATTATGCTGAGAAAATTGAAAAGGAGGGCAGCTAAGGAGAAGGGAGAAAAAATAAAAGCGGTAGGGAAAGACATCGAGCAGAAGCTTCAGGAAGTGAAGAGCATTCTCTGAACAGACTTCAGTAATGACTTAAGACAAAGCTATTGTGATAAACTCTTTTGTTGACGAATTTGCCTCAATTTACTCTTTATTAAACGTATTTATATTCTAGTAATAGCTAATATGAAGGTTGAAGTTTGAATTAAGTTGCTTAACAGGGGTTCTTGAATTTTGAAATTATGGTCCTTGAAAGTCCTTGAAAAGTCCTTGAATTTTACAGCTGAAAAACTGTACGAACCCTGGCTATTGCTAAGAAAGTGTGCATTTGGGATTGTTGTGCAAAAGAGTTCGATTGCGTCATTTACTTTCTGTGTTTCGTTGTGTAAGCCATAGTTGTTTAACCAGCTGTTCTGGACGTGATTCATGGAAACCAGTACGGGGCGATCCCAAAGTCATCTACCACCATGGCCCAGATAAGCATGCTCCATGTGTGGTCCCATGGGACGGACGGAAATGGGGTGACAGTGAGAACCATGTTATTTGACTATCGAAAGGCATTCGATTTTATTGACCACAGTATTTTAATTGATAAGCTATGCAAATTAGATATATCCCGCAGTGTTGTAAATTGGATCATGGATTTCCTTTTCGATAGATTGCAACGCATTAATTTAGCTGAGGGCTGTTTTTCCCAGTGGGGTCCAGTTCCCTCTGGGGTACCACAGGGTACCAAATTGGGCCCGTGGTTATTTGTTTTGATGATCAGTGATTTAGATATCAAATCACCACTTTTTTGGATATTTGTTGACGACACAACCGCCTCTTAGGTAATCCAAAAGGAAAATGCTAGCAACGCCCATGGTATAACCAATGAATAAATGGAATGGTCCCGTAAGAACAGGGTAGTTCTAAATCCAGATAAATGTAAAGAGTTGAGAATCTCGTCTGCCCGGAAGCCTGAGACCTTTGATCCGGTGTCCATCGATGGTAATGAAATTGAAGTGGTCAACAGTGCCAAGTTACTAGGTATAACTATAAGCAACAACTTAACTTGGAACGCCCATGTTAATGAGGTAGTAAAGAAAGCTAGCAAAAAATTATACTTTCTTGTACAGCAGAAACGGGCCCGACTACCTCCTTCAGATCTAGTTCTTTTCTATCTTTCGTGTGTGCGATCTACAGTGGACTACGGAGTCCCGGCTTTTTACAATGCGCTTCCGCAGTACCTTAAGAATGAGCTCGTACGTATCGAGAAAAGGGCACTATCGATAATTTTGCCCCGCACGAGCTACAACAAAGCCTGCGAAGTTTTAGAAATAACACCAATAACAGAACACCATAGTCAGCTCTGCAGTAAACTGTTTGAGGCCATAGTAACTGACCATAAAACACAAGTTAGATGGTTTACTGCTACAGGAAAAGAATGCTAGTTATAACTTTCGAAACAATCGTCCCTTTGTTTTACCGTGTGTTCACACCAACATGGCAAATAATACATTCATACTCGCATTGTCTCGGCAACTCAACGCATCATAAATCGTAGAATTTTTCTCGACTTATAGTACAAGGATGAAGTACTTTTATAAATTTAATCATTTTTACTCTTATCTTTAATATAGATTAAATTGTATTATAGATTATTACCAACATTTTATATTTTGTAAAAAAGTTACTTCATTCAGCCTTCGAGCTGAGCTGTAATTTAAAATAAACCATTTATCCTATCCTATCCCATCTATCCTGTTAAACTTAAGTTGAGAAAATCGCGCACTCAAAAGCATAAAATTTCCATATGGAAAATTCATTCAACGCACAATGGCAACAAATTCATAAGGTTTTATAGGGTTGAACAAGTAACATATCATCTGGAAACTCTTTCGTCAAACATTTGCCA
>JAOEJI010334320.1:0-10965 GCA_025448255.1 Umimayanthus chanpuru | reverse complement strand
AAGAGTAGGTGACAAGAGCAGTACACTGCGAGCGGCTTGTGTATGTAAGAGTAGGTGACAAGAGCAGTACACTGCGAGCGGCTTGTGTATGTAAGAGTAGGTGACAAGAGCAGTACACTGCGAGCGGCTTGTGTATGTAAGAGTAGGTGACAAGAGCAGTACACTGCGATTGACTTGTGTCATTGGGACTTTGGTAGGAGCGTGAACTAAGTAACATGATCACTTGCACAGGTACTGTGGACTGCAGGCAGCTTACAGACGGCTTACATCGCCACCCGACCGATTGCGCAAAGTTTATCATCTGTCAGGGAGGGGTCAAGTACGAGAAAAGTTGTCCGCCGGGGCTGAATTTTAATCCCAAAGGTTTCTGCGATTGGCCGAGAAATGTTAACTGCTAGATTACGTGCTCTTATTAAGTACTGAGAATGTACTGAATATGCTCTTTTGCAACGGAAAGGTTGAAATAAAGCATCAGTTAAGAAAACTGCTGTGTGTAATGTGAAACTTTTTCAGCTGCTGCAGATCAACTAGCAACTTTTACTAGCACGATTTACAGTCTTGTTCTTCGTAGTTTTTCAGCGTTTTCTTGTCAATCTGCTGCACGTTTCTATATGTGTTCATGTACATTATTATACGATTACCTGTTGTACCTGTTTCGGTTGTAAGCGCGTGTGCTTCTGCAAGCTTATCCGTGTACGCATGTCTGAACGCGCATTATCTTTGTTCATATCCAATTCTGTCCCTGTGCGTGTGTTGTATGTGAGCTTATTATATGGCAACTGGTTTAGCGTGCTGTGATTGGTCAATTTCAGGTCCGTAAGTAGCTGTACGGACCTCTAGCTCTTGATCATCTGTCATGATTTCGTTCTTTTCCGGAATAATCAACAAAGCCATATAATAAACATCTTAATACCTGTAGCGTCGTTTACTCGGTCCGTACGGCAAGTTGTTTTCCTTCCTCGTCTTAATGGCCCGCACGCTTCGCACTTGGGCAGTAAAAGTAAGGAAAAAAAACTCGGTCCATAACTTGCCGTACGGACCTCGCACTCGGCTAATAAGAGGTATATATCCTTGTATGCGTGTCTGTGCCTCTGTGCGAGATGTAAACTTGCGCTGACCACAAGCTGTTCTATTCAGGGGGGTCTGATGAAGTGTCACACTCATTTAGTTGTGATCTCTTGATAAGTATTATATTTCAGCATCTAAAGAACACATTACTTTCAAAAAGTCACAACCACTTTATTAAAATATTTTACATGAAAGTAGAACCGTCACATACTGGCTGATATATCGTACTCCTACTACTCGTGATTATTTACTAGTATAGAATATTTTGAATATCTATGGGGCCTTAACTCCGTTGAAATATCAATTTGCCGTGATATTTTAGAGATTCTTTATATATATAGTCTTTTATATTACTTCTTTTGAACAACACGTATTTGTAAACTGCCGTGCGACTGGGAACTAGAGTGTGTATGTGTATGTGTATGTGTATGCGTAAGCGCACGTAATATCTTGCGGTGCCTGTCCTTAACCCCTTCCAACCTGGGATTCACTGAATAGGTCTCTGTATAAAATTTTATCAGACAAAATTTCCTCAAGAACGTAAAACCCAGTAACAAATTTATCTTTTTACCAGCTTGCTGTTACACTGAAGACTAAACACAAAGACAAAGTAATGAAATTCTTCCCACCCAGGCATCAGATTTCATTAACACCAGACTTCCCTAAAAGCAGCACCATACGAAAAAACACCACAATCCACAAACGCAATCCAGTCTGAAAAACCACGAATCCAGATGTAGTACTGACAAAAGTCAGAAAATTGATGCAACCTTACACAGCTGACAACTTGAACTACCAAAAACTTCGGGGTGGTCTTCGTATATTCCTTGATGACCCGTAGTGGCGCAAAAAACATTTTTCCGGACAATGTGTCGGAAGGACTATAACTTACAACTACGTCATGCTAACACGGCAGCACTAAGATCCCACAATTGTTGTGTGGAGACTGAGGTTTAAAGAAACCCACATTTGTAGGTCCGCCTTGTCTTGTTGAGTATCCGGCTATGCAGTGCTTACGAGCTCTAACAGGAACCAAACAACTGACCACTGCCACTTCCTTGGCACCTAAGCTGCACATGCGTAGTTAAGTTGTATATAGAAATTAGATGGCCAATTTGTAAAACTTAACACGGAGTCTTGGACGTGGACAGCATTTTCTAGCAAACATGGCACGCGCCACAAGGCTCACTGCTCTGAATGAATCGACTGACCCAGATTTCAGCTACGTGAGGAAAACCTAGTTTCTGTCTGACAGCTTCTGAGGCACAGTACACTAAAGTCTAAACTAATTATGGAAAGAATGTCAAAAAATATAAGTGAACCAAAGCTCTCCATCTCACTTGATGATGTGACCAGAGCCTCCTTCACGCAGTTGAAATGCCTTAAAACACGCTAAATTTTAAAATGAACGTAACACCTCAAAGAAAGTCACCTACTTGTTCTATATTGGGTGTTGCTTAGGTCCAAGTTTTGGTTCGGAATGATACCAAATTACTATCATTTATTTTCCAAAAAGTTGTGTTTACTGTACTCCACTCTTAAGGAAATTGTTGGAAATACATAATCCGGGAGGGGTTAAGTCAGCTCTGGTCAACAGCTAGAGAGTTAGCCCAGTAGATGTTGTACTTGTAGCTAAATCAAAGACACGCTGTCACAGATTTCATTACACGAGGCCCGCAGGTTTTGTGTTTTTGCCTTTCCAAAACCGTACTCTTGAGTTTGATTCTTGAGTGTGAGGTGCCAACTCGTCGTCCAGGTAGCGCGCATGCGCAGAAGTACCTCTGTGGTTACAGCGCGGTTTCTACCATCAGGAGAGGCTGGTTCTCATCACACGACACTTGTCTATCAAAGCTCTGGTCTACCGCTGGATTCTCTGACTGCAGTATCCCCAGCGCACTGTCCCCTGAGGCCTCGTGCCTTAGCTCGTAGGCTTGGCGCGCAGTCTCCAACAGCTTAGCAGTGGAACTCTTCCCTGTCTGCTGCGCCATCTGGTAGAACAGACTACTTTCGTTGCTTAGCAACAGGTACGGCTCGTCAAACTCTATCAGTCGACCCTCGTCTAAAACCTATAGGATTAGAGTATAATAAGAAATATAGCGTGACTGAAAAGAAAACAGAAGTAGAATATAGAGTTACTTAATAAGAAACATAGCGTTACTAAAAAAAGAAATATAGCGTGACTGAAAAGAAAACAGAAATAAGATATAGAGCGACTTAAGGAAACAGGATTAAAATTAGTGTGGATGACCAGTTTTGAAAAAACGCTGCTTTTCCTACGTTGGTGGGTTAAGTAGATCATGGCTTTGATAAACAAAGGTTGATAAGGTATGTTTTCTCCTGTGACGTTTGGTGTATAGCTGACGTTTCGAGCGTTAGCCCGTCGTCAGAGTAGACTGCTAACGCTCGAAACCTCAGCTAAAATGTATCGTGACTGAATAAGAAAACCGGAGGACTGAATGAGAAAACTGGGGTAAAAATTAGTGTGGCTGAATGGGAAAAGAGGTTAAATTAAAGCGTGACTGAATGAGAAAACAGGGGTAACTTATAGTGTGACTGAATGAGAAAACAGGGGTAAATTATAGCGTGACTGCACACGACAAGGGGTAGACTATAGCGTGACTATATGAGAAAACAGGGATAGATAGTAGCGTGACTGAATGAGAAAACAGGGATAACTTATAGTGTGACTGAATGAGAAAACAGGGGTAACTTATAGTGTGACTGAATGAGAAAACAGGGGTAAATTATAGCGTGACTGCACACGACAAGGGGTAGACTATAGCGTGACTATATGAGAAAACAGGGATAGATAGTAGCGTGACTGAATGAGAAAACAGGGATAACTTATAGTGTGACTGAATGAGAAAACAGGGGTAAATTATAGCGTGACTGCACACGACAATAGGAGTAAACTATAGCGTGACAATATAAGAAAACAGGGCTAAATAGTAGCGTGACTGAATGAAAGAACTCTCCGAACTTACCATGACCCTGTCAGAATCCATGATTGTGTTGAGGCGGTGAGCTATGGTCAGCACAGTACACTCCCTGAACTTGTTCCGGATTGTCTCCTGGACCAGAGTGTCGGTACTAGAATGGTTCAAGGTATAGAGAACGTTATTGTATGGCATTTACTAAACCCGGAACGCCGGAATGCCGGAAAGCTGGAACGCACTTCATATTTTTTTTTAAAAATTACTAAACTCGGAACGCAGTTTACAATGTTTTTTAAAAATACTAAAAGTCGAAACGCATTACACAATATTTCTAAAAAGGAACGCACTTCATAATGTTCTAACCCAATACTTTCGGGGGGTCAAACGGTTATTTAACGTAGATGATGAAACTGTTTCGAAGTTATAGTTACCGACAAGTTTCAGCTCATTTGGTAATTGTTGCCATAAATTAAATGCTATATCTTTGGTAGTCTTCTTGCCAATGTAAGTTCTGAAACGTGGGCTTATAAAAGATAACTTTGCGTCCGATGTGGTAAATATGTGTATCGAGGTGAAGTTAATGAAACCAAAATAACAACATCTGATATACGCCAGGGAGTAAAACAACCGCTGAATGCTTTGCACGTATAATATATACCTAGAAGTTCTTGCTCAAGAAGTTGTTATTCTGATCAACCTTTTTCGTAGTATAGGATTTAAATAAAGACTTCTGTAGTTTTCTTTTATACAGCAAAGACAAATTCTTCCATGTTGGGTTTTGAAATCGACATTAGACACATAAGTGAGACGGAGAGTTTAGTTTGCAAGAACTGCAGGACCTTCGAATTTATGGATTTTTTGTTGCATAAAGTCTCAGAAGAGTTTCCACTAAAAAAAATGAACTAGTGAACTAGAGTTAAACAAACGTGCTAGCTGAAGAAGTTATGGTACCAGATTTTTCTTTATTTGGCCATTCGGGCACACTGGGCGATTTTATACGCCGACCGCAGCAAATTTGATCGCTGCGACGAACGCACAAAATCGCCCAGTCCAGTGTGGGAACACTAAACCGACCAGCTGCAAATCTCTGCGAACTGTGGCGTATTTATATCGCTGATATCTGGCATGCTAGATACCGCAGATTTATTCGCTATCACAGTGGCTGACACACTAGGCGAACTTCGCCAATCGCTGCGATTGGCGTACAAAACCGCCTAGTGTGTCCCAGGCATAAGACGAACGATTTAAACAATGTCGCATTCAGCACCCTTCTGCATTCTTTGTCGTTGGCCTGCCTAGTTCTTACTCGGACCATTACTTAAACGCCAGTCAGGTGGTCATTGAGATTGGCTTGCACTTGTGAGATAAGCAAAAGCGCAAGTATAAGGAATAAATAATAAAAGGTAAATACAAGGCCGTTGAACACGCTTCTACCTGTGTCCCTTTGTTTGTTCCTTTGTTATTTGAATTCATTATGCTTGTTTGTGCTTATCTCACGAGTGTGAACCATGCTTGAAGGTTTTCACCCATCCCTGCAGCAAAATAGTTTTTCTTAAATAATTCCAACATCCTGATACGTCTGCCATTCGTGCCAACTTACTCTTGATCCACATTTGCAGTTGCTTCATCAATAATCAAAATTCTGTTGTGTCTGAGGATTGCGCGTGCCAAACAAACTAGCTGCCGCTGACCCACACTGAAGTTTGAGCCTGCCTCGGCCAGTTCTGTTTGGAGTTTCTCGGGCAGTTCTTCCACCATTTCCTTTAGCTGCACCTTGGTGCCAGAGGAGAGCAAAACAATTAAAATTGGCAGGTAAACCTAAAAACACTCAAGGTTCAGACTTCAATAAGGTTTTGAGTACATAAAAGTTTTAAGGAGATAAACTATACACAAGCGTAAACAAGAAACTGAAAGGGGGTAATAACTGGAAATAATGAACCTATTTGCTTACAACTCACTAAAAGTTTGAGATAAAGATTGCTTAAAGTGTTCTGAGTATAGTGAAGCTGAACGTTTTCACGCACAAGAAGGGCTGGAGCTGCTTCCCCGTTGCGCAAGTTGATGTGCACAGGTTTAATCCCATGTTCCTCCTGACCGGTTTGACAATTACAGGGTCGACCAGCAGCTGCTAGAAGCGGCTCTCTGATTGGCTCATCGAACAATAACGAAAATAATAAACAATAGCTTAAAACAATACACAACCAAACAAATACAAAAGAGCTGCTTTGTAGAACAATCACAATTATTACTATTATTATTATTGTAATCATTATAACAAGAGCGATAAAATCTATTGTTTTTAGTGCTTCTGTTAGTAAGTTATGCAGCTCTCCAGTGTCATAAAATGTGAACAAAAAACGCATCATATATAAGGTGGAAAGACAATTTTCAATGAGAAATGTAGAACTAAATAGACGACTATACTGTGGATATCTCAAATATCTTACTTACTTCGTCCAAAGCATTCCACAAAGCGTAATCTGGATGTTCACTGAACGGGTCCAGGTTTTGGGCAATGGTCCCACTAAAGAGAACTGGGTCCTAAAGTATAACATTAATACTATTTAGTATTATTTAGGACTTTTTCTCTCGATATGACAAGTTTCACCGTGCACGTCACTTTCCACGTGAAAAGTAAGTTTGGGGCTTATCAGGGTAAGGCATTCTAACGCAGTAATAACACTTTTTCATAACCAGGGTCCTTGTCATAAACAATTCTGGTTGGAACCAAGGGCTGTAGTTGCAATCGGTACTAAGAAATTAAAGTAAACACTTCAGATACGGACAACTGCATATTGGTAATTTGTGGTGGTTTTACAAATACAACATGGATCTGTTACAGACCAAATATCTCTGATGATGACAGATCTTTTCTACATCTAAAAACGTTTTCGATATCAGTTTACAATCAGCTTTTAACAGCGCAAGTGTCCTGGATATTTCGTTTGGTCTAAAAACATTTCTCTAAAACGGAGTCATACAAAACCGAGTAGTTCGTTAAACCACTGACATTATTGTAAATGCGTTTCCCCTCACGTAAGAATGTATAATCACGAAAATGATTGACAGTCGACTTACCCACACGTAAGAACATATAATCACGAACAAGCCAATGCGGTACTTGCCTGTGGAATGATTGACAGCCGACTTACCCACACGCAAGAACATATAATCACGAACAAGCCAATGCGGTACTTGCCTGTGGAATGATTGACAGCCGACTTACCCACACGCAAGAACATATAATCACGAACAAGCCAATGTGGTACTTGCCTGTGGAATGATTGACAGCCGACTCCTCAGATCACTTAGTCCAATGTCTGTAATAGAAATACCGTCGATTCTGATGAGACCAGTTGGCTCAGCCATTCGGTAGAGTGCTGCCATCAGTGAGGATTTCCCTGCCCCCGTCCTGCCAACAACACCCACCTGCACACAGTGCAAAAAAAAAAAATGGGTTTAAAAAGTCCAAGGGACCCTGCTACTCTGCACTAACGAATGCCACACAACAACAAAAAAGATGAACAACGCAGACACTGAAAAGAGTCAAATGAAAAAAAAAATGAATTTGAAATTACACAAAAAGAAAGAGCTAGGGCTTTGTGCTTTTACAAGAAAATAAGCAACGTTATTCAAATGTTAGGTTCTAGAAATAAAGCTCAAATTTGTAGGGTAATGATTAAAGCCACCGTTCACGTTGGAACGGATCAAAATATCGAAATTGAGATTTTCGCAGAATATAAATATGCCTTAAAAAATTAATGAACTTCCAGTCAAAACATTTTTTTTTCAATACGTCCACTAGTTTGCGAGGTATGGCGAACAAGAGTTTTTACCGGAAGTAAATTGTTTGACTAAGCGGCGTACTTCACGGGCGAATTTCTCGAAACATGTTTTGGCTAAAACTACGACAATGCAAAGGATCAATACTCCCTCAATTTTTAACCTCATGCCGTCCAATTTGATTAGTAGATAAAATAATAGCCGAATGTATAAACCGTGCCGGGGAAATTCGAAATTTCGCTTCAAATTTTTTTTATAACTCGAGAAGGGCAGTTTGTACGCTGCAAATGGGGAATTTTCTTCAAATGCCTGCAGAAAATTAATGACGCGTACAATAAAAAATCCCCAGCACGGAATAAGAGCGCAAATGGTGTTGAAACTGATAAACCAACTACAGATGGCGGAAATTGAAACTGACAGCCGCATTGACGTCTAGAAGTGAAAGGGTTAGTTTGAATTATGATGCTCGCATTCGTTTACAAACAAAAATTTTTAAACAAACTTTTTACCATCATTTAGATAATTTCATTAGCTTTCCACTGATATATAGGTTGTGGGTGTCCGATGCGTATTAACGAAGTTACATACGAAAAACTGAAAACACCGCTCACGGTGAACGGTAACCTTAAGGCTTTATACCAGATATCTTCAGTACATGGGGTACATACAGGGCATTTGGGTCTTATGCGTGGCCCATGGGACCTATACAGGGCAACTGGGGCCTACCTTTTCATTGGCTCTGATACAAAAAGTGAGATTCTTCAGAATGTATGGAAGTGAGCTATGATGGGCATAGTACATCCTTTCTGCTGTGATAATACCATATTTGGGCCACTCCTTTGGTATCGTCTCAGCTGTCAGCATCTGGGGCTCTTGCTCCAAGCGGGTATAGTCTATGACGCGTTCTACTGACGTCATCTGCAAGAGATCGGAGGGCAACGTCAAGGACACGAGGACTTCAAGAGGCTCAAATGTATTTTGGAAACGATACTCGGTGGGCACGTCATTATGAGTAGAGAACTCGATCTTAGAACAGAGAAAGTTTACTACATGACAGACGGAAAGTGACAGAACAAAGGGACTATAAAGGGAGACCCAACAAACAACATTGCTGAACATCACAACCCGACTGGATATGACATAGTCTCTCTCTCCTCCGCAGAGGTTCCCTGGGGTTTTTCAAGGGGATATGGAGAGCAAGCGAGAGCGGCGGATATATTGGAGGACTGGGGAAGAGAAAGGTGAGCGCACGGGGATCTCTGGGATGGTGGAAGGATCCCCCGCGCGTCTTCTTTTGTCACTCTTCTCTCTCCCTTTCTCTCTCTCGAAGCCTCTGCGGAGGAGAGAGACATTGTCCGGAGTTCTTAGCGGTATTTAATACACTTTTCAAATCACGAACAAATACTTACACTTGAAAGCTGGCTTACTACACTAGAAATAAATCCACTGAACTATTGTATGACTCTACAAGCGGCACACGAGATACTTTTACAAGACACTATAGAGGCTACATACAAATAAAACCGCCACTAATAAGATTACTGTAAAATTCTAAACAGGCCGCCCAGAGTAAAAGAAAGACACCGCTAAAGCCTGGCCGAGTACCGCCACCAAACAAGGAACATTGATCAGAAAACCGAACTATCCTCTGCGTTAACGCTATTAATACATACAAACCGCATGGCCGATCTAACATTGACTCTGAAGATGACTTCCAAATAGATTGTCGAAACACAAGTCTCAATTAACAACAGTCCAACGGTCCTTTTTAGGATCACATTCACCCGTACCGCGGACGTTGATCAGTAAACGGAATTACGCTGTAAATACGAACTGTATGACCTTCTTAATGTGCATGTTGACTGAAAAGAACTTCCACACAGGTTGCCGTAACGTCGGTCACAACCAACAACAGTCCAACGGTCCTTCTCAGGACCACATTCACCCGTACCGCGGACATTGATCAGTAAACAGAGTTACGCTGTATATACGAACTGTATGACCTACTTAACGTTGACTGAAAAGAACTTCCTTACAGGTTGTCGTAACGTCGGTCACAACCAACAACAGTCCAACGGTCCTTCTCAGGACCACATTCACCCGTACTGCGGACATTGATCAGTAAACAGAATTACGCTGTAAATACGAACTGTATGACCTACTTAACGTTGACTGAAAAGAACTTCCTTACAGGTTGTCGTAACGTCGGTCATAACTAACAACAGTCCTTATCAGGACCGACTACACAAACCCGGACGATCAACTGACTATAAACAGATTTTTCCCTGTAAAACAATTACACCAAATGCAAGGTTAAAGGTTTGAAGTTGCTTAAATACAAACGTTTTCGTGCAAGTTGTACATCTTTAGATTTGGCACATTCACGTTCCTTGAATTTAAACCAACGTACAACTCGCGAAGGGCATTGTAATCACATAAAACTTCCTTCTTTCAAAATTCAAAAATAGCGAGATTTTTGACTGGGCATACACGAGGCTATCATATCTCCACAGATAATTGAAGTGAGTAAGGTGATCCCCATCACAGATCACAACTAGTTTTCTGCCAATTTATGAATGAAAGAGGCTCTTTGGGACTGAAATTTTGATGAAATTCGCGGGCATTTCATGTCTCTTTCTGGTCTGTTTCTTCAACAAGGCATTCACCAATTCTTGAACGCAGATTTTCAAATTAAGAGGCTTTCGTGCTTGGTTGGCTACGAGACATCACTTAGCCATGACCGCGTGCATCCACCACTTTATTAATTAGTCTTGGAACACGTGAGGGGGACCATCTCGTATAAGCCTTGCGGTTTGCTATGGTCACCCTCGCCATTCTATAACACAGCCACCCATGTCTCTATCCCCGTTACACTTTACTAATTAGTCTTGAAACATGTGAGGGGGGCCATCTCGTATAAGCCTTGCAGTTTGCTATGGTCACCTTCGCCATTCTATAATACAGCTTTGTAAGTATTTTATGTATTTATGTTGGCAAATGAATAAACTTGAAACTTTAAACTTGTATCTTGGCCTATATCGAACACAGGCCCACCACACCTGCACTCTTACCCAATAATAATCTATATTTTACTAACCAGATTCTCCACCTCTGCACTTTGTCGGATACAAAACTGGAACATCCCTGTCATGATCTTGGCATACGTCAGACAAAGGCC
>JAOEJI010334209.1:0-10965 GCA_025448255.1 Umimayanthus chanpuru | reverse complement strand
AAGTTGTGAGTTTTATGACTTTTCTTTTTCCGCGAACGTGATTGTTTGCTCTGGCCGTTCTCACCGAAAATGATACCTGCAAATGCACGTCAAACATGACGTCAAATTTCCAAACCTTTGATATCGCAAGTTTTTGACCTTTTGAAATGTGACGTCACTATTCACGGGCATTTGGATTTATCATTTTTGATACAAAACGGCCAGAGAGAAACTAGGGACGAGTTTGGTCTCTAAGGGACCAATTTTGTAGAGCGGGTGCTCCGAGACGTCACATCAGAGGGGAAATTAAACGTTTTGTCACCAATTATTTCACAAACTGCAGCATGAAAGTTATTTTCTGCTTCAGTGTACTCTGTAAAGCTCATTTCTACCACAAAATTCCGAGTTTATTATCCCCACTATTCGAAGCAAACTAGTTCTATTAACCTTGGAGATAGTTTACACTGAGTTTATGGACCCCAGTTCTAGAAATATTCAAAGCAAACTTGTCCATTTAAATATGGAGGAAGTAGGCGTGTGTTCCACACAACTCACTACAAAGACCAGTAATTATCCGGTCCTTGCATGCTGAGCCTCTAAGTAGCTTTTATGTTTTGCCGCGTTGTATCGCGGAACATTTGACACAGCCTTTCATTGGGTTCGCAAGAGAGAAAATCAAATACTCTGATTTGTTTAAAATGAAATAGTTGTCCTGTTCTTTGAAGGCTGTGCACGTATCAGATATATAGAAGATCTATATCGTACGGAAGTGTGAAGGTATGAATTATTGATATTTTCGAGTGGTAAATGCGATATTTCTTACCAACAAACGCAGCTAGTGAGCAAAGTAGTTTTTACATATTGCTGCTCTGTAAGTTTATAAGAACAAACTCATCATTATATATTTATGTACTGTAAACAAAAATACACCATGGGCTTAATAAAGATTATTATTTTTGTGATTATTATTATTATTATTATTATTACTATTATTATTATTATTACTCAATCTGCAGACAGTACTGTTTCGCCCTTTGAGGGCTCATCAGTACAGCTCAGAGAAGGATTTAATTAAGACTGAATTCTGTATAACAGGGTGCTCAAACTCAAAAGAGTGAGCTATTAATATTATTATTATTATTATTGTTATTATTATTATTATTATTATTATTATTGTTATTGTTATTATCAGAGTAAGAGCGATGATTTTAAGAAAGGCCAGAAAAAAGAATTGATCAAAATCTTTTGAAGGATAAAGATGTTTTATTTTATAATCCAGGATCCCTCCAATAATAACTGATCCACTGATTCAACTGTGAAAGAGTTACTTTACCGCTCGAGGGGAATCGTTTGAATAAACAAAATCCTGTTTTTCAATAAGAGAAACCGATTTGCATTTTCACCAGCCAGTTGTTACTAGTACCTGTTTCGCTCCACATTGTACTGAACAAACTGTTTTAAAGTTTAGTTTTCATTTTATTTGTTGCGGCATTTGACGGCCAATGTAATTACAAACAAACCAATAACGGGTTATCAATAAATAAACGAATTGGAATGAAAAGCTGTAAATATGGAGCATCTTTCGGCTGAGAAACTCGGCTCAACAAACGGACTGAGATGTCAAGCAACTAAACAAAATGGTTTTCTTTGTTTCCTGCAGTTAACTAATACTTCAATTTTCCTTTCGTTTTACTGGATTTTGCTCAACAGGCTGTAGATATTCTATTACGTTTTTGTTAATGCCTGTCTTATTAATAATTAATTATTTGCCTGGTTTTTACAAGATAATGACCGGTCGTCCGGTCACTATAGAGGGATAACCGTATTTTTAACCAGTTTGTTTTTCTTTTTCTTTTTTTTCCTTGTGCAATAGAGTTAAAACAATTTCGTTTCCAGTTCAATCTCATTATCACAGTTAACACGGTTCATACCAGAGTGCCTGAAAGTCTGTGGTACTTCCCAGAGGGTCTCTTCTTTCTCTCCTTGTTTGAATGTGTGCACATTGTTAAAGAATCTAAGTGTTTTCTTAGCGAATCTACGTGCCAACGCTTGCGCCGAATTTCAGTTTCGGCGTGCCGTAGTGCGGTCGCATTTGCATCCATCTCGGATTTCTGGTAGTCGTACAGCTCGATACTCAGATTTATTGAGCTCCGTAGGCTTCTCACTTGCTCCTCCATCGCCGCACCATCTTTCCCCTCCTTGTCATTTTCATGTTCAACACTGATTTCAATTTGTTCAGCTAAGTTCGTCAACAAGTCAATAACTCGATTTTGTTTCTCCAGCTGTGACTGCAGTGATTTTATGTCCACACGAATCTTCCCAACTTCTTTTTCAAGTTCATCGTCATGGTTAGAGCCGTTTGCGGTGATTCGTTGACTTTCCAGGGTCCCAACCGAAGTGCTGTTGCTATACGTTACACATTCGACACCGGAGCTCTTCTCCTCTGCGCATGTGTCACTTCTCGTGCACGCTGACCTGTGAAATGTGGGCTCTGACCGGTGAAATGTGGGCTCTGTGGTTGAGATTGCATCTGTTAGTGGCCTAGAGGCGAGCCCTTCATCTTTGCACGCACAAGCGCTACTGCCAACATGGCCAATTTCTCTATCAGTGGATCCGCAACTAATGTTTTTTGTACACTGCTTTATGGTCAGACACTCAACGCCTTCGTTCTGATCTAAACTGTGCCTTACAGGGACTTTCTCTGGTCTCTGATTGGCTGTTTGCGTCTCACACGGACCGTCCAAATCTGAAGAGTGTTGCTCACTGATCCCCGTATCATGATCCGTTTCAGTGTCCTTGTCGTTGCGTTTTGAATATTTAGCTGTGTCAATAGTTTTGTCATTATTTTTATCACTGCCAGTATTCCTTATCAGTTCCTCAGCATCATCTGCTTTAGCAGGCGAGATATTTTTAGAATAACGCTTGATTGTCTTTTCTTTCTCTCTTATTCGACGGTGTTGCGTTTTAAGACACTTTGTCTGCGCCTTGACCAAATCGGTCAGATACTCGTAGCTTGCTCCTGTGAATGGCGCTCGCTTTAGTTTTTCGGTTTCCCTTAATTTCTTGAAACAATTACCATTTTTTAGTTTTGACGCCGACGATTTTTCTAATTTGTTATCCTTTGCCGGGTCTGTTGATTTTATTAGTCTTTCTTGTTTTGTAACTTTTTCCTTAAACGTACTATCAGTTACAAAGGATTTCTCTTTTCCCAAATGTGGCGATTCTTTTGGCTTTTTCGAAGACCGTTTTCTCGACACTTTTTCACCTCTTTTGTCATCGCTTTTCTTGATGTTCTCTTTGCCCAAAATTAGCAAGGTTTGAAATACGTCCTCACTATTCTCCGCCGAGTTCTTGCTCTTAATTGTTGTGTGCTGGTTTGCGCCCGTGCCGTTGGTGTGAATGTCGGATGTGGAGCAACCTTCGGAATTGCCGGACCCAGTCCTTTTTGATCTGGGCTCGACCTGCAGGTTGACCTTTGCTAGTGCGCACAGAAGTTGTTTGCTGCACGCGTTTCTTGACATACCGGAAATGACGAACTTTTGACCATTCACGTTAATCTTTAGTTTGGGCATTCTGGTCAAATTCACTGAAATAGAAGGAAAATGCAAACAGTTATATGCCTTTATCGTTCAACTAATCGTGTTTTCATAATTCGCAAAGGTTTCCCATTACGAGAATACATGTGTAGTGCAGATTAACTAATTGAATGAACAACTGATGGATGGATGGATGAATGGATGGATGGACGAACATCCTCGAAAACCCAGGGGCAGTCAGTCTCGAAAGGGGCAGTTTTTAACTTTTGTGTCGGCCCTGAATTTTCTCCCGCCCGATGGACCACCCCTGGGTTTCCGAGGATGATGGATGAATTGATTGGTTGATTATTATTTATTGTTATTGTTATTGTTTTGTTATTGTTATTGTTATTGTTGTTGTTGTTGTTATTGTTATTGTTTTTCTTATTCTTATTCTTATTCTTATAGTTTGACCGGAGAAAAGACAATATGCGGACTAATTATTCTTCTTCCCCGATTAGTTATTCTGTGTATTTTTGTAGGTGTTTGTGTATGTGTGTGTGTGTACGTGTGTACGTGTTTGCCTAACCGACCCATTAAAACAAATTATACCTACTATATCTTAACCCAGGGTGTCCAACTTAGACAAGCCCTTATGGTTTTTTTGGTTACCCTGTATCCTTCTCATTTGAGTAACTCCTTTGGTTTAGATGTAAATATGTAATAAGCTTGTAATAATGGGTCAAATAAAAGAATTGTTGTTGTTGTTGTTGATTCGATTATATGCTTGTGGAAGAAAATGAAAGCGAATAGTTTCAAATTGAAGCTGCACAGACAACTACGATGTCGCTGAAATAATAGTCAAATTAGTAGCTGATCATCAGTAGGGTACCTAAACTGTGTGCAGTTCTACGTACGGTAACGGTAACGGTAACGGCTCTATACAATCCTAAACCAGCTGTAGACCATTTTAGGAGGAGCCACCCACTATGTGAGCTCAATTTGCGTCTAACACCACGATACAACGCAGTGATTTAAGCACGCGCGAAAATGACACCACAAAATGGCAAAGTTTGCTTCCAAAAATGAGATAAAGGAATTTTAAGCATTGTACCTTCGATAAAACATTTTTTTTAATCAAAGTAAACGGAATAAAACCGAAGATTGAAGCGGATTTCAAAAGCCTCTGTATTTTCCTCCTATGAAGCCGGTTCAGTGGCACCCGAAATTCACTCCCGACCCAGGCCGACCATGAGGTGTGCGTCCAGGGTTTTTTAACTTGCATTTATATTTGTCTCTGTGTTGTTTTATCCACTTAGTATGATGCATTCGGCTTTACTGCATTTGTATCTCAAACTGAAGGACAACGAAGCGTCGCCTTGTCCAAAACTAACTCTTAAAACATTGTTAAAATGTTATTGTTTTTTCTTGCTGTGATAGTAGCAATTTGCTTTATCTTGGTGATCAAATCCGCCGCGGGTTGGTTCGTTTGAGGTTGCTTTTCTTTATACCTGTAATTAATCTCACCTTTCTACCAACAAGCACAGTTCCACGGATCCATTTCTATTTCTTACTACCTGTAGAATATAGCTCATAAAAAACTGGTCCAGTCACTAATTTTGTTCCTTGATCCATATTTTACGGTACAAAACCAAATGAGGAAATTGAGAATATATAGACGCAAACTTTTCATGAAACCATCAAACAGTAACAAAATGGTAGCTATCACAAGTTCAAAAGAAAATTCCTATTTTTCAATTAAATTGGAATCTCTCCGAGAGTTTGCAGTGTAATGGCAATCGCTTACCTTCGCTTGTAACTACTTAAGACTAGGCAAGAAGACCGTTTCCACGTGCATGCGGTCGTCTCACTCGACCGCGGATTTGCTTGTGTTGGTTCGCACTACTAATGTCCATGATATCATTTGTTGCCCTTATATTCTCAAATTAATTACAATATTTGACAATAACGCACGACAAGGTGTGCCAAACACACAAGATACAAGCAAAACAATTAATTACGATCGTAAGAATTAATAACATTAGATTAGTTTCATTTTTTTTGTTTACAAAACTCAAAACTAATAAGATTGCTCAAGCAAGAGATAATTCTCAAGAAAGATATTGTTTTCAAATTAACCTGCACAGGGGCTGTTGGAACTGAACAAATTGTAACTTTAAAAATAATATCGCTCTAGTCAGGTTCAGCAGAAAGATGTTCCGGGTTGACATCTCATATCCACCTTGTATCAATACAATATCCCCAGCTTTTTAGTCACTATTTTCTATTCACGAAAACACATTTATATGATAATCGGCGGGGGGTTTTTTAATTACGACCGCACACCTATAAAGCAACGTTGTATAAAGCCTGAAAATAGTCAAACTCTATATTTTGCAAGATCGTTTTTCGCACAAACTGCTGCTTCATTAACTGAGTTGAGAATAAAAACAAATCAAAGAAAAATGGCGACCTTTAATTTCTTAACAATATTTACGGTATTGAAGCCTTTCGAAGACTGCTTACCGGTAGTTCTTTGGCGGTTCAGTTTCAAAAAGATTTCAATTCAATTTATTTTTCAATACCGGTTTACAACAACCGTTGAAACAAAGAGGCATATACAAAAAGTTAACAGGAGAGTAGATACTCAACCAACTGTAGTAAGCAAAGGTTAGTATGTACAGTTGGTTGATTATAATTTACATCATTTTTGTTTAGCCGTAGAAACATAGAAATAGAAAATAATAAGCAAATAATTACAAAATACTAAATTGTAAAACACACACAGTAAAGCAAAAGAAGGGGGAAAAAGAAAGATTATGAGGATATTTGAATGTAAGATGTATTGTATAAGTTATTTTGATGGCATAAGACTGAAACTGTATTTTAAAATAGACCCCGATGGTATTTGACCAGGTTAACATGAGATCTACAGAATACGGTAAACTATTTTATTTTACAACTTTTTATAGGACACCAGCAAGCTGTCTCAGATTCTTCGTAAATGTTGGCATTTTCAGATTTTCAGCTGTTCATCAGTTGAGTTGGTGTGTCATGTCATGGCTATCACGGTAGTTTATTGCAAAGTTGTTGTTATCTGTACTATGATGTTTATGTACGTACAAACCGTTATCCTATCCAGACTGAGAGTGAGTAGTTTGTCACAACGTGAAAAATGAGAGAGCTGTTCAGTTGTTTGAAAGCGGGCTATCGCTTCCCCCGGGGTGAAAAAATAATAAGAGTAATGTAATGAGAGCATCGTCGAAACTTTAGGAAGTGATGTTCTTCAACTGGCTAGTCTCCAAATGACACTGAATGACGGCAATATTCCCGATCAAGGGTTCAAGTTCAAATCTCGGGTTAATCTGCAGCAACCGGCTCCAAAACGAGCCGCAAAGAAGCCGAAAAGGGAATAATTGACATAAATTATGACCTCGATCCTTTGCCGACTTGTTATGCTGGTGTCGGTCCACGGTGCACAGACGCGGATACACACCGGTTTCCGCCGTTTTAGGAAAATCGGTCAGATTTTTCATAATCATATATACAGACGGTTTCAAGGTCTTCCTTTAGCTTTATGAAGTTATCGTTGTAACATTGGAATTTTCAAAATAGACGCAAAGAAAAGTTGGAATGCACTTCTCTTGCAGAAGAAAGCAGTAAATAAGTTGACTTTAACGAAATAATCAACCTATTCACAAGGCTTCATCCTGGGAGAGTGGAACAGGTGAATAGTCTGTCTAACTGACTCAGAGAGCCAGGAAAGGAGACTTTATAAGGCAGTTAAACTCAAAACATTGGCTAAGCGGGGGTCGGGGCGTGTCAAATTTTTTGCTAGATCCGTTCTTGCCACGTTACATAAAGACCTCTCACTGGTTTCCTGTGTCATTCAACTAGCAACGAAGGTTATTCTACTCGAGTCGCTTGAGTGGGGCTAACTACACTCTGTTTCTCAATAAAAAGAAATGCCCAAAATTTAAAGACCAATAATCAACCAGAATGCTTTGCGGGTGCGCGTTCAATCTCTCTCCATTTTACATATATGAAAATTCCACCATGGTAGCGTGAAGCTGTGGTTGATGGTAAGAAATCTGGTTCAATCGCATCTAAAATGTAGCCATCGAAGAAATCGTCAAGTACTAGTGGTTCCCTGGACTTTCTAGTAATTTAATTAAGTTAATTGAGGCGTAAGATTTGAATAGCACCGTTTCAAAACAAAAATAAACGGCTGTAAAGGATCTCGGTTGATCATGGGTCTAGAACATGCTAAGAAAATATCCGAGACTACTGCACAAAATCATGGTAACAATTTGTTTCTCGGCTACTGTTTGTTAGTGCAACTTCGCAGGCCAACTATTTTACAACCTTTTCGTGGCTGTACCTCCGATAACTTTCACTCCGATACTTAGAACAATTTATCTTCGAAGATGATTGTGGCCAACTTGAGATCGTACCGAAGAGATTCGCACTTGTGGACCAGACTGGACTTAACTGTGTTCAACATTCAGAGATTATTCGACATTACGACCAAGTTCTGGTGTTTTTTAAAACACAAAAATTTAAAATGATTTTAAGAGATCATTAGTGATCGTGCCATTCAGATTCCGAGAAAATCTTAGAGTGTTACAAGAACTAATTCAGGGTAATATTTCATCCGATCTTCAAGAAAGTAGGGCATTATTATAAACAGATTATTGTAGACCCCCAGGAGTGAATTAAACATTATGTGCACCAATATGCTAGGTACATCATTTTAGCACCCATATAAAGTTCATTTTAAGAAATTATGGGGCTCATTGAACAGTTAAATACAGACACCGTACTTAACTTGTTTGTTTTCTTAAAAACATTCAATCTAATTGCCCTGAATCCTTTAAAGTAGTTTTGTTGAGTTATCTGTACAGCCAGACGAACCGTTCTACAACCAAAGAAATTTGCCAGTGACTCCTTTTCAAGATGTCAAAGGAACGAAAAAAATGAGATTTATTATAGTTACCCTTCCGCTATATTTTATCCAACTCTTTTTCCTGTCTCTTTAAAACAATTAAATTACTCCAACACCCAGTACCGTTATCTGATTTGAAACAAATATGAATACTGCATGCCCCTGTTTAACTCTAATTTGCTGTCCGTCTTTTATATTTTAATATCTTAAAAGCCGCTTTGCCGAAAATGGAGAAGACAATCAAGAAAAACCTGTCGCTTGCAGCTGCTGATTCATTTTCGGTTTTAAAGGAAATTGGTTTTCTAGTCCAGACATTCTATTGGTCATATTGTTTGCCTTCTTTGTAGTGGGGAGTTTCTCTTGAAATTAGTTTAAACACACTGTTTAAACATGAACTGCCGCGGGTTCAAAACGCTAACTCGCTCAACTGAAGGCAATAATCATATAGTCTTCCTTAACATGAAAGCGGCTGCAAGTAACGAATGTTTTCGGCCTTTGAGTAACGTCCAGATAATTACAGGTATAGATATAACAGCTTATTGTCATAACAATAAAACTGGACGAGTTGTTTTTTCAGTTGAAGGAATTTTACCAGAAACAAAACGGTGAACACAGCTCTGCTATCGATCGCACTGTGCATCAATTTTTGATATATCAATCTAATAACTGTACTTTGTACCTTGTACAAAGACCAATAAACAGTGACTTAAGAGTTAAAAAGTACTGATATGCACACTTTTTATCACAAAACAAACTTTATCATAATCAGAGAATGCTCAGGCAAGGATTTGCAGAATGTTCAAAAGATCAGTGGTACTGAGCTAGACAGCATGAAATCTTCGAATTTTGGCCTGCATATTGCCTATACTGAGAGATATATCGGAAAATATTTCTCCGAGATATGTGCAAAACAACAAACAAGGCGACTATCCAGACTGGAGATATCTTTGGAAGTTTCCGTTGTCCTAGTTTTTTGCCTTATGAATTTTTGCCCAAGTGAATGACCGCCAGATCTGTCCAAACTGTGTCGGACATTTAGTATATTACGTTTTGGCGGGGAGCTCTCGTTAGCTAGCGGCGGTTCGGTTACACACGGTCAAGAACTAACACCACACGGAGTAAAGTGGAGAATATTTCTACCATTACCGCGCAGTTGTCGCTTTTGATGAAAACAAAGCTTATTAGTGCTTAAAACTGGGTCCGGCTGTGGAAGGAAAAGGTTTATGTAAAGATCGAATGCAACTTATGATTCTAACCCAAGCCGAAGGGATTATTTCTTCGGTCAAGTCGCTAAACTAAATTGAAGAAAACAACGAATGCAATATAAAGTGATACTCACGAATAGTGAGTCACCTTCCTTATGATGTTCTTGACACGATAAAGATTGCGTATTTTACTGCCGCATGAACTCATCCACTTTCCCTTTATCCTTGAGTGTCAAAATTGAAGAAAAGGTATGTTAATACACGGCACTCGTGACTACAAAAAGGACTATTTCAGTCGTCGAGTGCTTAATCTAACTAAACAAGATTGTTGAATTTCTCCCCGGTTTAGTCGCTAAGTTTCCCTCATAAACATTTAGGGCCATTTAGGAAAACACGAAATCTTGTTGTTGGGAACCTACAGCTTAACTTGTTGATTTAGATTACTATTCGACTGAAGAACCTTTTGAAGCTAAGACAAACAAGTTTGTTTGTTTAAGGAATGTAATATTAAAGAAACCAGGTTTTGTTTAAACATTTCCGTGGCTATGCCGCTTCAAATTGCCATAGCTTTTATTTGTCCCGCACTCGTCAGGAAATCTAGTAAAATTTAATCTGAAGATTACCAGGTTAATACGGGTGTTAGTGGGAAATATTCGAAGCTTGGACCAAACGCAAGATACCCATGGCAATGATATTTGTTTTGAAGAACGTCAGGGTGAACAAATATACATTAACTGAACTTTTCGATTGGGGCTGATAAGTGAGCCAACACAAATAAACCTCAAAAAGTCTGTTAGCTCGAACATTTTTCAATTTCGTGCCACGCAAAATGTTCCATAGAGAGCTACTGACAGCAAATTCAGTTGATCAAAAAGACATCTTCTTTTGCGGCACCGATCCTGGTTACAAGGTCCAGATTTATTTGTCGAAAACACCAAAAGTTGAAATGCTTTAATTAAAGCCTCTTCAGTATCTCCGCAAAATAAAAGTACTGTAGTCTGTATTTGACCCCCTTCACTTCATTTACATGCAAAATACAACGGAGGAGGAAATATTAACGTGTTTGACAAATGAATATTGAACAAATAACAAAGAATTTCGACTTTACCTAATTCCTAAAGGCAAAACTTAGTGTCATATTATATACTGATATGCCGTCACATTACACGCTGATCAGTATACAATCATATTAAGCACTGATATACCGTCATATTTATACACTGAAAAACTCTCATATTATAAACTAATAATAATAATAATAATGGCATTACCCAGGCGGCATTTCCACAGAGTGGCTCTTCATCCACCTGGGGGACCAACG
>JAOEJI010334098.1:0-10965 GCA_025448255.1 Umimayanthus chanpuru | reverse complement strand
TTCAGATTTTATGTTCCATTTGTTGAAACAATCTATCAAATCCAGATTTTTAAATCCGGATTCAGATTTTGCAAAAGGAATGCACTCTTAATAAACACTTCACTGAGATTGGTCCTAGCCTTGAAAGATTATCTTAAAACATGTGATTCTGAGTTTGATCTCGAACCAACTAGTATCGCCACAGTGACCAAGCTAGTAAGAGATCTTCCCGCAGGCAAGGTAGTTGGTTTTGATCAAATTTCATCTCGGTTGCTTAAAGCATCGATGCCTTTCACTGCTGCCTCATTAACGCATATCTTTAACCTAGCCATAGAATCAGGGATAATACCTAAAGATTGGAAAAAAGCTAAGGTAACATCAATACATAAAGATTACTCGAGGGTGGATCCATCCAACTACAGACCGATCTCGATTTTATCAGTTATTGTTAACTCTTTGCAAAAATCATCTTTGAACAGGCGTATAAATATCTCAATGAAAATCACATCCTAGATAAATTTCAGTCCGGCTTCCGACCACTTCACTCCACTGTGACAGCACTGCTTGATGCGACTGATCAATGGTATCTGAATACTGACAACGGATTAACAAATGCTGTCCTGTTTATCGATCTCAAAAAAGCGTTCGATACCACTGATCATGAAATTCTATTGGCTAAATTGCAGTCTTACGGGTTTAGTAGTCAAAGCGTTCGATTACTGAGAAACTATTTATCAGAGAGAGTGCAAGTCACGGAGATCAATGGTGAACAATCTGAACCCAGAATAGTTTCTTGTGGGGTTCCTCAAGGGTCAATCCTTGGGCCTCTATTATTTTTAATATACATTAATGATCTCCCAAATTGCCATCTTCTAAAGTCCGCATGTACGCCGATGACACAAGTCTGACTTACTCAAATCTGTATCCTGATAAACTTTCCCAAGCGCTAACACAAGATCTAGTGGTTTTGAAAATATGGTTAGATGCAAATCGCTTGAGCCTAAATGTGATAAAAAGAAAATGCATGTTCACTGGTACATGACAAAAGGTCTCGGTTTTGCCTAGTGTGCCTGACATATGTATCGATGTTATAAGCTCGTCTACTTGTCTATCACTGCATTCCATTTCTTTTGCTAAGCAACTCTTGATTACTTCTCTTTCACCCTCTGATACATAGTGAATAAATGATTCCATGTGCATGGACAGTGGCATAATCTCATCACCAAATAAGGCAACAGCGATAAAACTCTTTGCCAGTTGAAGAGGGAAATATGAGCATTCATTAAACCCTTTTACAAGGATGCGCGCTATTGCCTCCCACTTGTGCCTGTTATAATCATGACGTATGTAAGGTACTCGCTGGTCAACCCCTAGCATCAGGGAATTATAGGCATCCTTCCAAAATAAAGAAAATGAAATGCTTCTCTTAGAACCCCTGAGCCTCTTCCATCTTCCTGATTTCCACAGTTATCAATAATGGTCACATCAAGCACAGACTTCATTATTGATGGATCACTAAAAGCAGTTAGCATTTCTGTTTTAATGTTTGTGCGATGCACTTTTAGAGAGAACAAAGGGATTTCTTCATCACTAATATAAGCTGGAGTAGCTAAATTATCCTGTATTCCTGATACATCATGCACATCATATTGCTGAGATTCTGTTGTACAGGCAGTGGCCAATAAGGTCTGTTCTGTGGTAGGTTGTGATAAAGTGATAGTGTATGATCTGTATGGGGATGTCACATAAGGTTCTCGTCTAGCCGCTGAGTTGTATCTACTAGATGGGTGTGAAGTGATGGTTGAAGTACTGGTAAAAGGGACTGGAGACACACACCCAACACCATCATCAACACCAGTCAGATCGGTCACCTCAGACTCTGCATTGGATTTATATTTACCCGAATCTGTTCCAAAGATGGGATTTGAGAATTCTTCATCATTATCAGATTGCTTGGACGAGGAATCTGCTATTGATTCCAGAGCCCTGATATATATGCAACTTTGGCCACATAGCTTTAAAAGAACCTCTCCTGTAATTTCAACTCCAGGAGCCAGTTTAGGCTCGATTAACCCCCCATAGCATGACTACAAGGATAAGGGAAAAATGAACATATAAGCTTAAGTATATCAGCATTGGGGTCAAAGTGCGGGGGTCAAAGTGTTATGTAATTAGATTAATTAGATTCTCTTCTCTTCTTCTTAGATTCTCTTCTCTTTTGCAATTAGAATGTAATTCTAGGTCTTATGCATCAGTCAATGTAACTCCCCCAACCTGGGTATATGTGGGGGAAAAGCGGGGCATTTACCTCATATTTACCTTTATGTCCCTACTAAGCAGGGGAAACCCTAGTTTTCACTCCTCCCCCTGCGACCCGGGGACACCAAACGTTTCTGTTAACAAGTGTTTTGCATTTTAGTTTGTTCGCAGTTCCTGCTACAAAGTCGATATGCAGGGACATAAGAATCACATCTGTTCCCCAAGATAAGGCCATTTTCTTCCTTTCACCTGCCTGCAAATTCCAATTCCCCGCACATGCCCGTGTTGGGGTGAGCGGGGGTTTACATTGACTGGTGCATTATCTTCTCAATCCCCTTCCTCAATTTCAAAACCCCACATGAAATATTTTTCCTTGTGCTGTGTGCTGTGGTCCTTGAACAATGCCATGACACTTTTTAAATTCATTCTTAGGTGGAATATCGTGAAATCACAAAAATATGGGAAGATATATTACTACTAACACTAACAAATTCAAATGAGATGTCCTCGTTCGGCAGTTGTTTTCTAATGGCAATACGAAGTTGTGGTGCATTCCACGAGCGATCAAGAGCGAGTTCGTGTACAACCAAACCTCGCTTCTCTAGTTTCACCTGGTTCTTGTGCGTTGGGACTGCATTCGTCTTCGGGTCGGGAATAATGACCAAATCTTTGCTTACTACAGCACCCTGTGGTCTCCCTTTTTTCTTTTCGGCTATGGCTGCCAATAATGATCCACCATATCGTTTGAGAGTGCTGGATCTGGACCGATTTTGCTGCATTGACCGGCTTGGGAAACACCGCCCAAACTCTTGCATGAATAACATATTTGGGAACATTACAAAAAGCACCCGCAACATCTGTACTGCTAGAACTTGCAACTTGTTCTGTAACTTCTCCCGTTTCTATTTTTCGTATCAACACTATCGCATCTTGGCAAATCTTGGAAACGTTTTTGTTGTCCGCCATTTTGCCGAGTGTGGGCGAAGAGGGCAAAAGCAAATGTCTTAAACCTGAAGCCGCTGTACAGAACTGAGCCTTTGGGTCTACGCTCGCAATGCATTATGGTGTAAACAAAAAATGAAAGGTCATAAAATAAAAAAACAACACGGACAAAATTACAGTAAAACGTCACAAAAATTAAAAACAAATACCATAAACATAAAATGATAGACCATAAAAATAAAAGGTCATAGAAATAAAATAAAAGGCCATAATAAAATGAAAAAACATAAAAATAAAATGAAACGTCATAAAAATAAAATGAAAGACCATAAAAATAAAATGAAACGTCATAAAAATAAAATCAAAGACCATGGAAATAAAGTGAGTATACTTTTGACGTGTTTGGTCCCTCATAAGGAAGAATCTTACTTGTTTGCTCAGTTACAATCTTTTGTAAAATAGGACTTCATTTATGTGTAGAAATAGTGTATTCGTTTATGTTTTTCAATTTGTCGCGTATTTATTTTGCTAACTTTTATTAATTCACAAAAAAATTTTGTTTTACATTTTATTTGCAGCCTAAATCGTTCACCATAATATTTATTAATGAGTGTTTAGACCTAGTGATAATTTAGACTTTAAGCTCCTCTCCTTGAATGTTCATGGATCATGGCTTACGTGATTTCAGAAAACGAAAATCAATATTCAGTTGGATAAGTAAGCAAAAGGCAGATATTGTATTCCTTCAAGAAACATATAGCACGCCAGAGATCGAAACAGAATGGAAACGTCAATGGAAAGGTAATTTGCATTTTGCTCACGGTTCTAATCATTCGAAAAGTGTTTTCATCCTTGTAAAAAAATAATTAGATTTGCATGTCAAAAATGTTAAAATAGATAACGATGGTAGATTCATTTTTTCTGAATGCAACCATTCAAAATTTTCCTTTTTTTTTGGCTATTATATATGCACCAAACGAAACCAAGGATCAAGTCTGCTTCTTTAATGAAATAACAGAAATTCTTAACAACTTCGACATTGAACCCGATTGTAATATTACATCGGGGACGATTTTAATATCACTTTTGACATGGAATTTGACTGTTCGGGAGGAAAACCTAAAGTGAAAGATAGTGTCACCGTTATGAAAGAAATAGAGCGTGACTTCAACTTGATAGACATTTGGAGAATTAGAAACTGAGAAAAAAAGAGTTACTTGGAGACAAAAAAATCCGTAAATTCAAAGACGGCTTGATTCTTGGCTAGTTAGTGATTTGCTTCAAGATGATATATCTAAAACAGATATTATTCCTGCTATAAGAACCGACCACTCAGCTATCAATCTTGTCTTCAAAAGCGTAGAAGCACATAAAACAGGTCTGGCTTATTGGAAATTTAACTCAAGTTTTACGGAAAATCCAAAATACATCAACTTGATAGACAGAAACTGCTCGTTGTAGCTTGCAGAGTACAGTGATATTACTGATGAACGAGTCCTGTGGGATCTCATCAAATTTAAAATAAGACAAGAAACAATGAAATATGGAAAACAAAAGGCAAGAGAAAGGAAAGCAAAACTATACCTTTTAGAGAACCAGTAGCTGAAGAATCCAGTAATCCTAATGATGAAAACATCGTAGAACTAAAAAATTGTAAATCAAAGTATGAAGCAGCATATGTCTACATATGCAGCATCACTTTTAGAGGCTGCACTACTGTCTGGTGAAGACAGCGATGCAGACGGACGTTTTCCCTCTATCAAAGTCTCATCAAGACGTCTCAGCTGCCCAGAGTTGAAGTACCAACTGACAAGGATCTTTACCCTCCAAGTCCCGACTCTCCAAGTCCTGTCCCTCCAAGTCCTGACCCCCCAAGGTATGACCCTCCAAGTCCTGACTCCCCCCCCCCCAAGTTATGACCCTCCAAGTCCTGATCTGCCAAGTCATGACTCTCCAACTCCGCATCCCTCAACTGAACTTATCTTAAACATCCACAGAGTAAATGTTAGAGAAGACACGCTTAGGGCATTTAATGACCCATCTGTACTTTCTGCAGATTTAAGTGTTAAAATAATAGATCATAGGGGTAAAGAAGAAAGTTGTTCAGGTTCTGGGGTGTTCAGGGAAGTTGTTTGTTAAGAAGCATATGATTGTTATTAGTACAATGAGCATACGCAATTAATCTCGAGTAACCATTTACACAACAGTGAACAACCATCTGTAACAAGTGAGTGGTGTGGTTTCT
Source organism: Umimayanthus chanpuru (assembly GCA_025448255.1). Classification (NCBI taxonomy): domain Eukaryota; kingdom Metazoa; phylum Cnidaria; class Anthozoa; order Zoantharia; family Parazoanthidae; genus Umimayanthus; species Umimayanthus chanpuru. The sequence goes on along the minus strand of JAOEJI010334098.1, from coordinate 5,540 downwards.
GTCAATGTGCCATAATGCAATGGGGCAGGGAATAGAATACTTCCGTCTGTAAATTGCAGACCTCCACCTTAATGCGGTCCCAAGAGGATCAAGTTCTCGCAGGCACTTGCGAGATCTCCAGCGAGGAACACAGATTCCTTCATGCCTGAGAGCACCTACAAGCCGTTTCTGTCCAATGTTTGGTGCGATCTGTGTTATCAGCCTAACTTCTCGTAACTATTCATCTCAAAATAGAAAATACACAATAGTAGATACTGTGTTGACACCCGTTAAGATGGACAGGGAGAAGGGGTGCATACCTATGTAGACAGAGGGGGTGCAATCACATGGAGGGAGATAGAGGCGCAATCCAATGGAGGCAGAGGGAATGCAATCCTATGGAAAAAGATGGGGTGCATTCCTAGAGGTGCTGCAACACTATAGAGAAAGAGAGGGGGTATAGTCCTATGGAGGGAGAGGGGATGCAATCATTTGGAAATCGTCTTTTAAGCTTGCTTCCGGTATTCCCTCTCGAACCCAAAGGCAAAATCAATGACTTCAAGGAGAGGCGGGGAATGACAAAGGTTTTCACTTTTCAGTTTAACTGGTAAACATGTTATATACTGATCAATTTTGTTTTCAAGGGGCTGCTGAGTGGGGATTTGAGATTTCAAAAATCATTCTCCGGACAAGTTTTGACACAACTAATCAAAAGTGTCAACCCACACTTACTATATTCCATTTGATTTTATTATGGTGTACATGTAATGGACCTTTTAGTGCCAAAAGAAAAAGCCTTCTCCTGCCCCCACCCCTTCACTAAACCAGACATTTTAACATTTCAGATTGGTTCCTTACCTGTTATAGACCAACTCGCCTTCTCGACGTACTTTCACTTATCCCAAGCAGTTCGGCAATCTTCTTTCACGCAAAATGCAGTTCACGCAGAAACCGAATCTGATCCTCGTCCACGGAAATAGATGGTCTTCCAACTCTCTCAGACACTAAAATTCCGGATTGTTGTTGCTTGCTTGAGCCCGAGTTAACATTTCATGTTTTTCTTCGTTGCAACGTAGAAGAACACGCAATTACTCAAGGATGTCTTTCAAATCTGTTCGATTTCCGAGATCATCAAGGACTAATGCACCAGTCAATGTAAACCCCCACCCCCAGGCCGCGTATAGCAGGGGCAGAGCGATGATGTTTACCTAGATTCACCAGTTTATCCTGCCCCGCAGTTTAGTCCTGCAAGGAATTTGCAATCTTTTATGCCCTCACCTAATAGGCTGGGTAAGTGAGCGGGGGATCAGCAGGGGATTTGCTTGCAGTTATTTTTCATGCTGCATGGTAATTTTGTCATAAATTTTATGGTTACATGGACATGGGATCGTTCAATGCTGCTTGCGCTCGTGGTCTAAAAGTCATTTTAAAAGGAAAGGAAGATGCTTTGCAAAGTGTGGCATTGAGAAGTGAAGAAAGCAGTGGCTGCAGATTCTTTTCAAACTCTTTTAAGCAAAGGTTAGCTTTATACTTTAATATTTTTGTGCATACACATGGTTTCAAGTCATTGTCAGTTGTTGACCGATGACCTGCAAAATTTCTTTGTAATATTGCACTGTGATGCGCTCCAAATCACCAATTTTAAATAATAGAAGATATAAATATTGGTAATTAATGTTTTGGGTGTTTTGAATACAATTTTGTTTTGTATTGTGATCTGAAATCATCGTCGGTACTCAGTGCTTAAGAGGCTGTCCACCTAAGAACCAACCACTCGATTTCGGGTTGAAAATTTAATTTCTCTCAAACTTTGCCCACAAGTTTAGTATTCTATCCTAACTACTGAACTACATTTCTTTTCTTTCATTTCCTTTTAAAAAGAAATTTATAGGCCCGAGAAGGTCCGACGGTCGAAATGCTCATTCAGCCGTTTTGTAACAGACGAAAATCAGAAAACTTCATGACTTCACCATTCACTTCCCGCACCACCAGTATTCATAAATTCTACAAAAATGTACGAAAATGGATTACTTCTGATGATGCATATGGTTCGTTGAATGAATTTAACCGTTTTACGAAGAATATTCTTATTAAAAACAAGCAACTTTCGACCATTTTCAAAACGCGATTTTAGTACCCTCGAAACTTGTCATTTTTCTCCAATCGGGCACCAGGTTTGAATAACCTAAGCATAATTCCTGCAAATCTAAACGCTATTCTGCAAATCTATGTAAAACATTTGTTGTAATACCGAGATACTGCAAATAATTTCAACTTCAAACTCACCTGAATTGCGATTTCGCAATGTGTCACATCCTCCACACTATGGTTGTTTCCGCTGTAGATGTCACGAAAAGTGAGCACAAACTGGTTTGTATCCTCCTCTTTTTACATCTGTGTCGTTCTAAATAACTAGTTAGTTTCGTTTGGGTTACCGATATTTCAGTTTCTGCGAGTGCATTGTTTTGATTCATGATGAGTCGAGTCACTGTAAGCAAAAGCACTGGACGAGTTCTGTCCGTGTCATGCGATCTGGTGTATTGTTTTGCATGCGCAAATATGCTGTATCTTGGTCAGCTTCCCATCAGATCAGACATTCTTTTAAACTCAACAGAAATCATGTTGCTAAACCTATCTCTGTCTACAGTGGAGCAAACCAATTTTTACTCAAAGCTTTAGGGTTTGAATAGTTTCTAATCAACTGTGAACCTGCTGCATCGAGCTCTGGAAATATCAAAACATACAACTTTTTTTTTTGTTCGGACACCATAATTCTTGCGGAGCCTAAATATTTTCATAAATATCATATCTGAGCCTAAATATCTCTTTAAAAAACTATTCTTAAAATAGACTTCCTATATTAATAAAAATAACCTGAGAAGACAGTGAATAGGAGGCTTTACATAGAGCGTATGCATATCAAACACATCTATTCCGACTGCCACAGTTTGGCTAAATGTTGCTACACTTGGAGTATCAGATCAACTTCATCCATTTCTTCCTCACAAATACCAAGTATCAGATTTGGCATCAAGTCTGGACTTTATTTCAAAATTATTCCTTGTTTTCGGCAAATCTGAGCTTCGATATTCTTACAAACTATTTTCTTACAAATAATAGTGTACGCGCACATGTTTATCATTTTCAAGAATGCTTTGATTTCTCAAAGTCGCTTGAGTATTTATGTCTGTAGAACACAACAAGAAAGCTTATAGAGCATCATGATAAAACACGAAAATAGAAGCCGAAGTTAAACAGGTAAGACTGGCAGGTCCCGGTGCCTCTTTTGATATGGTGTACGACTCTCAGTGCCAAAAATTGCGTTTGGTACACAATTTTTAGAACTGCACAACGGAGTAGAAACGACAATGCCCATTGTCATCCGTACAATGACGAGGTAGCTACAGGCTGTCATGGTACTGGAGTACGCGAAGAAGAGGACTTTGTTCTCATAATCCACACGATTTTTTTTTATAATTTTGGAAGTTGGAGAAGCGTCACAGGGAAAATCGTGACAAGGATTGCACAACACAACAGCGGGAGGGGCTGTTGCGTTCATGAAGTAAGCTATATATCACGTTGAGAGTGAGTAAAAATATGACTAACAAGAGGCAGTGCTGCAAAAATTCTCCTGCAGGGAAACTTTTGCTGCCAGCAAAAAAGGCGCGGGCTCGACGAGGGTGGTACGGGAATCCGCTTCTCCAGAAAGATCAAACCGAGGAAAATACATGTTTGTCTTATCACTAAACCGGTCCTAATTCTTCATTGTTAAAAAACTTAATTACAAAATTTTACTTCTCAAAATTTGCTTCTTCTATACTGTATACCTGACTTGACAAAATGTTCAGGTAACCAAGAGAGTGGGCATGTTTGTTGAAACGTTTTTAAGGCTATTACTTTGGCTGACGGTGCAGCCACTGGGAGGGCAACGGCCCCTGCTCCTCGGACACTCGCAATGCCTATAACGGCAATACCTATATTGGCGTATATCACTGCTGCTCACTGGGCGGGTTCATTGTCAAAGAGTTACAACTAACAGAGTATTGTACTAAAAACTGAAAAAACTATATTCATGGAGATCTTCACAGGAAAAAAAGCATTTGCCAGAAAGTCGGCTCTCCGCGCCCCACCCCCCCCCCCCCCCGCATACACCCAAACAAGGATGCTCCAAGTTGAACAACTCCACATGGATAATATCTTCCCATAACTAGACACACTCTTTTTATATGGGAATGTCTAATTTTTGGATGGAGTAAACTGGCCCATCGTTATAATAGCAAAATCAAACCAAAACGCTTAAAAACAGTTGTGATACTTTTTTCATATGTTTTTTTTAACTTGAAATCAAAAGACGAAAAAAATATATGTAAAAAAATAAAGAGTAAATTTAAAAAATCTAGAATGAAAAGTTCCTCAAGAAAAATGAAAGAAAAAATCTAGGAAAATACAAGCATCGAAAATCTGGACGTGAAAAAAAAGGGAATTTATTTCACAAAAAAAAGAAAAAATAAACACAAAAAATATTGAAAAATACATCCAAAAAAATAGAATGAAAAATTTCACAAGAGAAAAAATAAAAGAAAAAAATACGCAAAAAATATTAGCATCGAAAATCTGGAGGTTGAAAAACCAACATCATAATCAACATTGAAAACCGACATTAAAAATCAACACTGAAGTACGAAACTAAAATGAAAACGAATTTCCCATGTTCCCTACGTGGTCCATCGTTATAACAGTAAAGGATTTACTAAGACGCTGGCCCAGCGGTATAATAGACCATAATGCTTTGCGAATCTCCAGTTTCACACGTTTTGCGGTTTTCCTGTGAAACTGCCCCAAAAAACTACTTCGTGCTCCAAATAACTTCTGAATTCAGTTTAAAGCGTAAATACCTCCAAAGGTCAACTCTGTGTGGCAAAGGCTGAATGCCAAGATGTCGGAAAAGAGGACAAAGAATGCGCAAGCAGCAAAAGGTCGGAGATGAGGTGCTTCAGCTGCTCCATTGCAGGTCGTTGTTCAGTGACTGGCGGCAGAGCCTGGCAATAAGCAGACTTACAGGCCAGTCGAGCCAAGGAAATTCGTAGAGTTTGATTTTGAAGAACTTACGCTTGAAAATGGAGTGCCACAGGGGTCAATCTTAGGCCCCTTATTCTTCATTCTTTATGTAAATGACCTTCCTTTTGCTTCAAGTCGGACTGAGTCTTTGTTGTTTGCTGACGATACTAGCATTTTTTATTCACATCGTGGTCAAGATCACCTTATTTCTGTGTTAAACGAAGAATTGATCAAAATCGACAGCTGGATGAGATCGAATAAACTATCGGTAAATATTAAAAAGACTAACTACGTTGTCTTTAAATTCGCACAAAAGAAAGCTTCGTCAGATTTGCCACTTTCTTTTAATAGTCAAATCCTTAAAAAAAAAATTCCGTCAAATTCTTAGGTGTTTATATAGATAACAGTCTTACTTGGAAATCCCATATCAACCATGTATGTAAAAAAATGTCAAAGTCTATCGGTGTTATTTTCAGATCTCGCTTCTTTCTTACAGAAAAAAC
>JAOEJI010334097.1:0-18303 GCA_025448255.1 Umimayanthus chanpuru | reverse complement strand
ATTTGTAAGATTTTGAATTAAATGATGTTATGGTTTATATGAATGCAGGTTGAAAATTAATTTACACGACATGATATTTGTGCATGTGAAGTTTAGCAGCCACCAAGAATGTACTGAGAGATGCAAATACTCAGCATCATAATATTCACCTTTATTCAATTTAGAAGCTTTCCAGTTTATATCACAGATTCTAGTGGGTTTAAATTTTGTAGCTTGTTGTGGCACATTCCAACTGCACTGTCTGGATGTACAGGCTGGGCTTGTCAGCCCATTGCTGTTGGCTGCTTCTAAGCGAAATAGCAAAGCAGTTACGTGGATACACGAGCTGCTCATCCTAGAAAAAAAATGAAAACAACTCAGAACACTAACATTTCATAAATAATAAAAAGACCTGTGAAATAGAAATGTATGTGTTTCTTGATCACTAGTTGAATATTTGACAGCATAAAGACAATATTTATTTAATAAAAAAGCCATTTGAATATATATTGTTTCCATTTTTATTTTCTCTGACATTTTGACTCAAAATATTAAGCTTACTCGATAAAATTGTGTGGCTGTGTTGCTGAACTTAAATATGTTGTGAGAAAAACAAATTTATAAGTGCAAAAGACTAAAGTTATTGACTAATCAATAATCTTAAAAATAATACACAAGTGCCGTAAGCACTAACAATTTTTTCATTATTTTTTATTGCACAAATCCATGTCGTGTGTGGCACGTCATTTACTTTCATTGAATGAGTGCATTGTGGTTTCAAAAAGCAAAACTCGCAATCCGCCCATATTTCATTATAATGCACGTCCTTCAAGAAACCTGCCTCGAATGAACGGTAGGCTTTCCCTTCCTTGTACTCGTTCATAACACGTTGGTGTAAATCTACATCTTTCCCGGGGTGGTCTTGCATTAAAAACATAGTTATATCATTAGGGAAACTGGGTGGCCAAGAAGTGAGTCCATCGTTTTCTCGAAGCCAATTGTCCTTGAGAGACAAAGGATCTGGAAGTTGTGTGTTGTTGGGCGCAATTAACAGCTTGGCCTTTTCTGCTTGAGTCCTTAAAATTAATTTATCTGCCGACGGTTGAACCGGTATACCCATTTCGGTGGCAGCAAACACACGAGCAACGAGCTCTGCTATACTTCCAGAAACTTTAAGGTTTCTTTTACGACAAAATACCTTCAAAGCAGCGAGATTCCATGTTTTGACTTCTTCGAGCGAAAGAATGCTTGAAGCACTCATTTCCTCGCAAAAGAGATCGATTTTTCACTATCAAAACCCGTCTGCAATGACGTCCAGACACGCTTTAGTGCTCACTTTTTTCCTGGGCCTAGTCCAGAATGCATTGCGCGCGAGTTGCAAGTTTGAAACTCCGGGTGCTTGTATGGTTTTTAAGCCATTTACTCTGGGACAGGGTCTAGTCACCATAAAAAATTGGTCTAGAATAGGGACCCGTTTAACGGGATCGCTAAGCGGACAAAAACTGTAATAACAAAAAATTGAAATCAAGAACATTTGAGCGTTTTTACTCTGGTATAGGGTCACAAAACTAAAATTTACTCTGGTAAAGGGTAGGACTTTCGCGAACCCAGCGGCACACCCCCACTCAAACGATATGGGAGTACCCCCCGCGATGTATATCTTCAGTATCTGTTTTCAATAATTCAGTATCATTTTTACTAGTTGGTGTTACTGTTATGGGTTCAAGCGAGTTGGTTTTACATTCCATCTAGCACTTTCCAGACAAAGCTTACACCGGTGTTTTGACTTTCCATCTCAGCTTTTTATACCAATGTCATTCTATATCTTTGCTATTTTTGTATAATTTAATACGTGGTTTAGCAACGGTGTAGTACTTTCATCGAATGCACACCCCACAGATTGTCCTAACTCAAAGAAGGTTGCTGCTTTTGCTGTTTACGGTGTAATGCTCTCTGCTTGGTTGGTATAACCAAGTTGTAGTCGCAGAAAAATTGATTTATTTTCTGCCACAAGCATGTTCTGACCACATTACTTCACTTTTATGTTTAATAATTACCATTTATCTTAATGGCACTAACACGAGAGTCACTGGAACAACTACTGGACGAAAAACTTAAACCGCTTCTTTCAAACATGACCAGCCTCACAACGACAGTCAAAGATCTACGTAAATCAGTCCAGTTTGTCTCCAATCAGTTCGATGAGATGACTCAAAGAATCAGTTCTTTGGAAGAACTGAACAGCACTTTATCCCAGAAAACACTCTCCTAAAGTCAACAGTATTTAAACTGACTAACGAGGTTCACCAACTCAAGAAAGTTGCAAATGATCAAGAACAGTACTTAAGACGAGATTGCTTGGAGATCAAAGGCATTCCAGTAAAGAGTAAGGAAGATACTGACGAAATTTTACAGAAGGTTGCTGAAGCTGTAAATGTCAATGTTGATAAAGCCGATATCTCCGTCAGCCATCGTATATTTCAGCAAACGTATTCCCAAGCTGCACAGAATGCATATGGGCGCGGAAACGGATATGGAAATTCATTCTATCCTCCTATAATTGTCAGGTTCACGCGCCGAAATTTCAGAGCCGGGATAATCTCTACCGTGCTAGGAAACGGCTGAAAGAAGTCAGAACCAGTGATCTGCACCTGGATTTAGAACGAGCACCACCGAACAGAGTTTTCATCACCAAGTCACAACGAAATCCTAACCTGCGACGCAGACGAAAATAACCTCGTTTATTTAGTCTGCGCATCAGCCAACGGTTTCTTCTATGGTATCAAGCTGCGATGGAGGGGTTTCTCGTGACAAAATCTGATTGGTGCGGCTCACATCTTTGTCCCAAACGTGCGACGTGATTGGTCTAATTTAATTCCGCGATTTGTTTTGTCAACTAAAAGAATCAGAACGGAGGATCGTTGGCAAACAGCTTTAAGCCCTGTTTACATGGCACAAACTAACCCGGGTTCAACCCGGGTTAAAACTAACCCGGGTTGTGTCTACATGACACTTTTCTAAACTAACCCGGGTCAAACCCAGGTTGCAATAGAAAAATCAAGAAAAACAATAGGGCTATAGAATGTGATCTTTGTTTACAGTGGCACCATTTTAGATGTAGTTTGATCTCTTCTAAACAATTTAACCAAATCTCGATAACTGGAGAGCTGTGGCTTTGCCAGTGCTGTCGTGATGATATTTTCCCCTTTAATATAATTAAGACATCTGAATTAATTGATATGACATATAATTCGAACTGGCATTAGGAAACACATACAAAACTAATCTACAGAAAATCATCACTTCTCAGAAAAGAGCAATTAGAATAATAACGTTTTCTGGAATTAATGATCACTCAAGCCCTTTATTCAAAAATCTTAATATACTGAAATTTGTTGGCCTTGTACAATTTTAAAACGCAGTGTTTGCATTTGACTCAGATCATACCAATAAACTACCACCCGTTTTTAATCATTATTTCAAACCTATCTCAAACATTCACATTTCAATACCCGATTAGCTTCTAAGTCGTCATACTCCTTACCCAAAATTAGAACTAACTCTGGAAAGTTTAGCTTAAAGTTTCAAGCTGCCTTTATCTGGAACAAAATTCCTGATAATTTTAAAACTCGCAGCAGAAACTCGTTTAAAAAGAAACTAAAGACTAATTATACAGCTAACCACTGACAATACCTTCTTTATATTATCTCCGTCCTGAAAGAAATATTATACTTTGTTAACTTTGTGTCGAACCTTATTTCTTTCTTTATTTTTTATGTACTTTTTTATTTATTTGTTAATTTTCACTTTCTTTATCTTTATTAGTAATTCTTTATTACATATTTTGTGCACTTTTTGCACTTGATATACATTTTTTTGTCCCGCTTACATATATATAACTGTATATTGAAGGGTATATGACTTGTTAACCGTCACTGGTTTTTTCATATACCCTAGACTCTCCTTAGTTTTGAAACTTTAAATATTTCAACTATAAAAACATGTAGAGTAGAAATAAAGATATTGTTGTTGTCAAGGGAGACACGAACGTTGAATAATAAATTGTAAACACACACACAGATTTGTGTAAAGACTTGTTGTTTACTTCGGACTCTGAACTCTAATACACAGGGCACATCATTGTCAGATCATGTTCCAGTTAGCAATGTCACGCAATGTTAGATTGCAAACATCCGATATCGTTGCATACGGTTTTGATCTTTCTTCATGGTCTTTAAATGGGGTAACTTGGTGGTGTGCGAACGACAGCGCCTGTTTCTCGTGTTCAACAGATATGCGCCAGTGGAATGCTTCTACTGCTTTTTTCCCTGTCATGCATGACAGTAGCTATATTTTTTTTCATGGCATCAGTGCAACCACTGTCAATAAATCATGGAATAAATACCAAAATAATTTTTTTTTATAACCTGTGTGTACAAAAGTATCTCGACACTGATATTCCTTTCAAGACTTGATGGCCAAAGAATTTAATAGTTCTAGAGAAAGAACTATTACTTACAACTTGTATGGAAAACAGCAATACTGTAGCTGCAGTTTTTGAAAGGGCTACTGACTTTAAAAATCTAAACTTGCCAATCGCCTCGATCTCTGAATGCTCTAAACGGGTTTGAGTTAGTGGCATCAACATAAAAAAATATAGCAGTTTTTAAAAAAAGCTATAAGCGTTTTTAACCTTGTGAATCTCCTCAAACCATTTAGTATAGCTGCAGAAAACAGCTCAATGAGCATTTTAGCAGCTGTTCTTAATTATCCAGTATCAATTTTACTAGTTGGTGTGCCTGTTATGGTTTTCATTTCATCTACAGGTTGTAGCACTTTCCAGACAAAGTTTACATCAATGTTTTTTGTTTTACTGTCGAGATTTTTATTCCAATGTTATTCAATATCTTTACTTTTATGTGTGGTTTAGCAAGGGTGCAGTACTTCCATCGCATGGGCACTTAACAGGTTGTCCTAACTCAAGAGACGCTGCTGTTTTTCTGTTTCTGTTTTGCTTTTTCTTTGGTTTACTTGATGGATTGTAAACGTCTTTAGGATCTGTTTTCAATAATCCAGTATCATGTTTCTAGTTTGCGTGACTGCTATGGGTACAAGTGAGTTGGGTTTTCGTTCTATCTATCACTTTCAAAACAAAGCTTACACCAGCGTTTTGATTTTCTATCTGAGGTTTTTGTACCATGTGATTTTATATCTTTGCTGTTTTTGTACTGTATGCGACCTAACTTTTTCTCCGATTTAGCAATGATACAGTACTTCCGTCGCATTCACACTCCACAGAATGTCCTAACTCAATTTGGGAAGCTGCTGCTTTTGCTGTTTTCGGTTTTGCTTTTTCTTCATGATCCTTAAATCGGTTTACTAGGTGGCGTGCAAACGCGAGTGCCTCTTTCTTGTGTTCAACAGATATGTACCAGTGGTATGAACATTCTGCTATTTTTTTCTTGTGATGCGTGGCAGTTGTTCTACCTGTTCTTAAATCCCTCTCTAATCCTATTAAGCTCTTGGTCAAATAAGTAAAAATAAACTTTGTAGATAACGTTTGTTCCTTGAGCTGTTGAGCTGTACCTTTTTATGAAAACCTAAAACATTTATCTTTTAACTGGTTTCATCCACTGAGTTATAAATGTTAATAATAATAATAATAATAATTTTTTAATGACAATGATTTTTATTTCAACAATATTCTAAAATTTCAAATAAATGCAAACAAACTTATCAATGCAATCGCGCCTGCTATGCAACAGAATACTAATATAAAACTCTAGTTAACTTTTCAAAACTCTAAAAGCTATAAAATATTTCAACGTTAAAAAAGATCAAACGAAAATACAATACAAGGTCAATCTTTCATCTGTGGTATTGACAACTCAAAAAAAAAATTAAAATACACTTGCACACTAGTCCAGCTAGTAAGCACAGTTACATATTATGAAAGACCGGTAAGTCCTTTTTCGATTTCAAGGTTAGTCGTGCAATGTTTGTTGTCGGTCTTCGTTTTACTTTAGCCCTGGAACCTCTTAGGTATAGAAGTGCCCCCCTCAGTAATGCATATGAAACCTTGGCCCGAATCCATGAAATAGTGGTGCTGTAGGTCTCTCCCTTTTTGAAGGCAAGGAGCTCTTCTAGTCTGGAATGGTATCTGATGCATTCTTCACCCATTCCACCTGCGGTGCTAAAAACAAGGGGGTAAAAAGTTCCTTGTTCGACCTCTAGGACCCTTGACGCATAGTTTTGCTTTTCTCTTGTTCTTGTTGCCTGTATAATTGCTGGGAGCGAGATCTTTATAAGAATCTGCATTGGGGTGTCACACCCTAATATCAAAATATGCAGACCTTTGCCTCTTCCAGAAACCTCTATACACGGCGTACATCAGGGGTCTGATTTGTACGGGCTGTAATATTGGCTCCACCTCTACATCATAACACCTAAATCTGTTAACCCTGTGGTTATTTGAGATGCCAGTACTTCTAAAATATTTATTAATTATTATTTAAAGAGCTTTCAAGTTTTTTTTCTGTATAGTCAATTTGTAAGCTAAAATTTGTTTATGAGAAAGCTGTAACTATTTCATCTTGAGGAGTACAATAAAGGTTGTTGTTGTTGTTGCACATCGTGTTTAGCAGCCCCGCTTCAAGGTCTCGCAACTCATTTTGCCTCAGTATAACAAACCCGCCACGTTTACAGATCATTGCGTGATCTGCTGTGAAGCGTGTTAATAATAATAATAATAATAATAATAATAAATAATAATAATAATAATAAATAATGAAATCCTGACTTTGTTGGAAGTACACAGTTGTTGGTCATCCTTGGAACAGCTCACGTATTGAGGAAAGTGCTGTGCCTCTAAGCTGCGGGAAGTAGCTGAGACATGACAGTTGCAAACAAGACCCAGAAGAACTGGAGAGAATCCATAATAATAATATTAATGATAATATTAACAATAGTAATAATATTAATATTAATAATAACAAACTTTATTTAACGAGGGTGACACCTATTACCAAAAAAGTATTCTCTCTAGTGGCCCTCTAAAAAGTAATATAATGAACAAAACTACAGTAATTTAGGTAAAAAAAGAAAATCTATTTACAATACATTATATAATTAGTATGGATTGTTAATGTTTCCCCTGCAGGAGTTTTGGTATGGGGGCCAAAACCTGAGGAAGCAATATATTAGTCCCAGATATTTAGATTTCTCGATGCTTACAGCCGGTCAGAGCATGGTTCTTCTAACAGAATAGTTTTGCAACTACCAATCCTTTGCCACATGAAATCCACCCCCATGAAATTTCTGCAGAGTACCTCTTTAACTACAAAGTAAGATTGCCAGAGGATGGTTCACCCTGAAGGATGATTCCATTGCGTTTGAACAGATGTTCATCAAAGACAAAAATGTCAGTCGCAAACTGACTGAAATCAAACCTATTCCTTTGGCAGATCTTGTGCAAGATCTTAGCAGATAGTACTTCAACACTGTTCTACAGTGTACTCACCACTCGACTTGTCAAAAGATTCTGTACATTCTCTCATGTTGAAGTTATTAAAATTGTTCTTTACACTTTCAAATGCCTTTTTAGCTGTCTGTAGTTTCCCTACATATAAATGTCCAGAACTTCTCTGTCATTCTGGAACCTCTGCAACACTTTTGACCATCTTGCACATCAGCTTCTGAAGTGTTGTCATATCGATATAGGACGCCTTGGGTCTCTTCTGGCAAGATTTCTTAATGATTTAGAGACCCGAATAGCAATAAGCTCAAAATAATCAATGATTTTGGTTTGAACTTCTTCACATGGAGGCTGCCTTAGGAAATTGATGGTTCTGTTCGATTATCTTCATTTGGTTGTGAAGACCAGTAGTCTTCAAGTCAGTGTCTAGTCCCACCAGCAGGTGTACGTAATATCACTAACCTTGTATTTTTAATTCTTGTCACAATCATGGCTGTTTTGGGCCTATTCGAAATCTCCAGTATCTGGTCAGCTGTTCCACGTAGAACACAAGAGAACCGATTCTTACTGTTTGGTGAAACCAGATGATGTAATAATAGTAATAATAATAATAATAATAATAATAATAATAACAGAGTAGTAGTAGAAGTAGAAGGAGTACTAATAGTAATGGTAATGGTAATAAATAATAATAATAATAATAATAATAAAAATAGTGGTTTAATTACACATTCACGCATAAAAATGAAATACAAAGAGTTTTACATTTCACTGTTGATGTGGTATACTAGGGACTGGATTACAAAATTTAAAATAGATGAATTTACAATGTTGGTCATCTGTTATATTTCTGACATATGGTTGTCAGAGTCATAGTGATACTGTCAGATCTCGATATTTAGAGGAATCGATTCTGTAAGTTCTGTCGAAGTACATGTCACCATAAAGCACAGTACCAGATTTTGTGCCATTTCAAGAGTTCTTTGCTTGTCAAAGACCCTATTATTATAATTCACAAGTGATCTCTTTATGATTGAGAGCGAATGAAAATAAAGTTGAAATCTTTTCTTTTTTTCCAACCCAAATTCCAGATGAGCTTGCTGTTTTATCAGTACGACTGTGGAATCTGGTCTCTGGTGTTGACATATTTCCTTCCTCTTTGGTCTGGTATTGTTTGTCTCCATATCTTCCAATCTCCTTGTCCAAAAAGTACATTGTGACACGGGGTGTCTTTTTGCTATATTTCAAAACTTTTTCAATCAAAGAAATGAAAACGTCTAGAAAAAGAACTTTTAAATTAAAAAAAACTGACATGGAAAACAACTATTAGTTTTTAAAAGCTCTGTTGACTTTAATATGAATCTAAAACGGGCAATCACTTCAATCTCTGAATGCTCAAAATGTGTTGAAGTTAGTGGTATCAATATTTAATTATATCAGTTAAAACGGAGACTTTTCGAATCATTGTTTAGACGCACAAAACACCTCTAAGTTCATTCTAAGCATCTGTTTTTAATTTTTACCAATTTGCATGACTGTTATGGGTACAGCGATTTTGTGATCTCTTTGTGAAGAAGGTATGGGTTTTTCTTTAATTTTCTGTCACTGTAATATTCCAGGCACAACACGTTTACAAGCCATTGAACACAATTTGGTCTCAAAACGATCGTGCACTGCTAAAGCACAATTCTTTTAGTTTGCTACATTTCTTGAGTTTATAATTAAGTTACAAATTGCATTCGTGTTTGTATGCTGACATCCAGTGGGCCAGCGTATGGTCAATTCCTTTTAAGTCCTCGATTGTATGGCTTAAGGCTCTATGCATTTTTCCCGTCGTCTTGACAAGAATAGCTGTTTTACCTCTACCAATGCGGACCATGCTCTGAAGGTCTCCAAGAGCACCAGTTATTTCGAACAAGGTTTTTTTCTGAAATACCTTCTGAATGTTCAGTGGTGATGCCTTCTTAATCTACAAATGCTTGTATTATCGTCTCTGATTACGGCGGTAGAAAAATAGTTTCTATGCTTTTGCTTTTGGAATTTCTTTTAGTTTCTCTTGTATACACTCATGTGGCAACTGCTGTTGCAACTTTTCCTCTTCAATGGTTGACTGTTGATAATCTGCTATTATTTGTTTCAAATTCTGTCAAAATCCTCTGTATTTAATAAATTTGATGTCCTTGGGTTTAAAATCTTCTTGGAATGTGTATGTGTGTATTGCTCTTCTTTAACAACATTGTTTATACTTTCACCACTGTCTTCTAGTGTGCTTCGCTGTTTTGACTTCGGGAAATGATTCTGTAGTGGATTATTCTGTTTATCTTCATCTTCACTGTATTTTTTCTTGAAATGACAGGACGTTTGCATGTCAAGCGTCACTGTTTTATGTTTTGATCGAGAGATTTGGTTAACCAATAACTTGTTTCTGCATTTTTGTTTCCGTTCGTCATGTTTTGAAGCAACTTCATCTAAGGTATGTTCAACATCAAAGTGATGGATGAGTGTGGTGCAAGGAATGCAAGGTGTTTCGGAATGTGTATGTGTGTATCGGCCGTTTCTCAAGATACGTGCACTGTAGCTGTGAAAGTTTAGTTACAGATAGCGCAAGCGGTGTTTCTTTTTTTACCAAAAGAAGATACCACATACCTTGAAGGTGTGAAGGAAGTGTTGCCAATGGTGTATTTACTTTCGGCAAGTTGTCTTTCAAGAGCAAATCTCGACACTTGCTTCCATTGGCTCTGCCAGTGGCACATGACCCGGAGGATGCATTCTGGCAAAGATGGTAGGGATAAAGAGGGCGAGATATCGAGGTCTGATGCACAGAGGCCGCATTCGCTGTCAGTGTCTTCTTTGTTAGGCTCTGATTTGTCAGAGACGGTGGCTATCTAGGGGCAGAATCAGTCTGTGTGGAGGTCCCGGCAAGAGCCCAGCAAACAGCAACAGGCCACTATGACTTTACCTTTTCACGCTTTGAGTTCCAAAATATGCCTATACAGTGTTCAGAGGGAGATGAAAGAGTGGTTGTTGTCAATAACGCTTTCAGTGTTAACATTAATAGGCAACTACAGGAGATGCAAGGTGTTTATACATCCCAAAATGAAGCAATTCTCCTCCGGGAGTTTTTGATGAGACATTTTAAAAGAATGCTGCAAGAAAACTTTATCGACTTATCCAAGGTGCATACTTTACATCCAAGTCCTGCAGGAAATGTTTTGATGTGTATGTGTGGGTCAATGGTTGCTGAATGTAGAAATTAATTAATTTGGTAATTTTAAATAATAAAGTTGAAATGTTACGGTTGACTATAGTTAAAATATTTTGTATCATACTAATACAATATCTGCTGCCTTTTGAAAGTTTTCATGTACTAATTATATTTTAGATTTTAGTCTAAATTCAATTTGGTTTGACTTAATTTTACTTGATATATTTTCTATGGATGTATAACAATGTGTATTCAATCTTATTATTTTTTAGTATTAACATGTTGATAAGTTAAAGTACAGTGCTTATGGTGATAGTAGTGTAAAGCGCTAATGATCACAAATTGTAAATAGCGCTATAGAAGTTGATAAATTATTAAATTGTTATATTAAATTGACGCTTTTCTGTTAAAAACAACGATTTCTCTTCTGTGGAGGCAAACATTTTTTCCTCAATGGAGTTTTCTTTTATCTTCTGAATTTCATCAACTCTTACTGCCGGGAGCCTGGTATCTACTTTTTCATCATGCTTCTTTGCGAGAAACAGAGGGATTTGATTTAAAAGTCGATGATACAGTTGTGTCTTGTTAGGAAGTCTTTTCCTAGAACAACACGGTATGCGAGTCCTTTTATAACATAAACTCTTTTATGATATACTTCATCAGAAATTCGACATATCCACTTACCGGACGTTGCTGTTTGTTTACAGCAATTACATTTCATAATGTTCGATACTGTAGTTGCATTGACTTATGATTCTCATTTTCTTCATCCACTGAAAATGAATGTCTCACTGATCAAGAAAGCGCTCGACACGAGAATCTGTGGAAGAATCATCCTAACGCAGGAGTAACCTATGCGCTTGGTTATATGAAAATCACTAAGATGGAAATCCCAAAATACGCACTGTTTCGCATGGTTGAAAAAGTTCTCGACACAATTATCTAGACCAAGATGAAAGTGGACGAATGTACTTTTGAGTTTCTGGATGCTCCCAACAAAAAACCCAAATGATCATTCGAAACAAAAATTAAACGAACACTGAACGAACATTTAAAACTCGATTTTTATAAAATAAAGAGAAAATTATTAACAAACTAACTTCAGCATAAGTTAAATTCAAAACGCACAAAATGTTTTGCCTGGTTTCTTTTTGTCTTAATTTACATGCCGGTGGACTTTATACTTGAACAGTTTTTAAGGTTCCAGAAGATGATCTGAGATTCTACTTCTTCGATCAGCTTCCAAAATATTTCTGACGCCTCTAAACCTCTTGTGTTGAGTGTACTTGTCAAGGACTTTGTCAAGCTGAGGGTTAAAGAGAAACAGACACATTTTAAGAGAAATCTCCGGAAATAATAAGTAGTTCCTAATATAATCAATGCAATAGATTAAAATTGAAGACGAAATGGCAGTAGATGATCGGGATGATCTTACACCTTAAAAAATACAGCAGCTCGATTATCTTAAACATTAGGTACCACCAGACATCGCATCAAGTGTAAACTTATTTAAGCCAACAAGTACCTATACTTGTTTAGAAAAGTTATGGGGAGGGTGGGGAATTTCTTGCTTGCATTATTTTTTCCGATCCTTCTGGTTTGCTGAATCTTTCTTGACATTAATTGGAACTTTAGTTTTGGCTTTTTACCCTTGCAAAAGTTTCTGTTCAACTCTATTTACTGTACACGATTTTTTTCTCCACCACCTCTCCTTCCCCAATTACTTTTCTAATGGTCCGTGTTTATGAAAGGCAGGCTTCAACCAAAGGAAAACTAATAGACTGACCGCTTGTTTCTAGGGTTGGTAATACCAGCGAGATATCATAGCATCTGCCAGGCCATGCCACCTCAAGCTATCCAAACCAACAATACCGTACCACAATTCCTTTGCTCTTGACGCATTTCTTCTTCCCTGATCAGATCTTCTTCCAGATCTCCTATAAGAAGGTATATTACTCTAAAAATATATAAACAAATCATGAAAGATTACCTTCTTTTTCAATTTCAAAATCCTCTCTTTGCCAAAACGTACTTCCAAATCATCTCTCGAATACTCCATAAATTTTTGAAATTTCTTTCCTTCCTCCGGACTCGCAGGAGTATAACTTTGAAATGTTTTCAAAAATTTTTTAAAAACTTCCTCTGTAGGAGCATTTTGTAATTTGGTGTACAAAACATACTTATCGCAAGTTTGAGGAGGGCTTCTGAAATTTCTTCGATCGCAGCTCCATTCAGGAGGACGCCATAGCGAAAATAAGCTTCTTTTTCATTTTACATCAATATTTAATACAAACCAATACAGTACATCCACTAGTCGTATGTCTTGATAACTGTAAGGATGGGCTGACGACAAATTGCACACTGTTGTACATCCACTAGTTGTATGTCTAGATAAATGTCAGGATAGGCTGATGACAAATTGCACGCTGTTGTACATTCATTAGTTGTTTGTCTTGATAACTGTAAGAATTGGCCAACGACAACTGCACACTAGCTGTATGTCTTGATAAATGTCAGGATGGGCCGATGAAAAGTTGCACACTGTTGTACATTCACTAGTTATATGTTTTGATAACTGTAAGGATGGGCCGATGACAAATTGCACTCTGTTGTACATTCACTAGATGTATGTCTTGATAACTGTAAGGATGGGCTAACGACAAATTGCACTCTGTTGTACATTCACTAGTTGTATTGCTAGATAATGTCAGGATGGGCAGATGACAAATTGCACACTGTTTGCATTC
The DNA here is from genome assembly GCA_025448255.1 of Umimayanthus chanpuru. Lineage (NCBI taxonomy): Eukaryota > Metazoa > Cnidaria > Anthozoa > Zoantharia > Parazoanthidae > Umimayanthus > Umimayanthus chanpuru. The sequence continues at coordinate 4,898 of JAOEJI010334097.1, read as the reverse complement.
ACTAGCTGTATTTCTTGATAACTGTAAAAGGATGGGCCGATGACAAATTGCACACTGTTGTGCATTCACTAGTTGTATGTCTTGAGAACTGTAAGGATGGGCTGATGAAAAATTGCACACCGTTGTACATTCACTATCTTTAGAATTTTAGAAGTTTCGTCTTTGATTTCACTTTGAACAACTTGCAGACTTATATGAATATCGATAAAAACTTTTCTTTATGACATCTATAGCGATTTTTCAAAGCTCGCATTTAAAACGTGTGTCACTATGTTGAAATTAACGTGACCATGAAACAACAACTGTTTCTGCGAGATTCATTTTCATGGGAAAGATTTTTATGTAATCAGATGACGCGACTACAGAGCAAGACAGACCAGACGTGTGTAATCAAGCGTGAAACCACAAACTCGCGTACTTTTTTAAGATTGTTCTGTGAAAACAGATGGATACTTCGATAAAAATGACAAAACTATTCGATCCTACCACTCTTTTTTCAAATAGGAAAGAATATTGTTCATATGAAATTGCAGACACGCATGCAGGCTTTGGGCACGTTGGGATGGCGATTAAAATATTTGTTTTGATTTTACACATCGCAACCGATCAGTGCTACACGTTACTCACGATCAGTGCCAGTTTTGGCCAAGAGCTTTTGTGTTCAGATGCAAACAATTTGTCTATGGGAAATGAAATTACAGGTTGGTTGTTGCCATATCTCACAACAATCTTGTGGGTTGTATTCCCACAACTGCAAAAACATTGCACTCTCCCTGGCGAGCAGAGTTCCCATGCAACCAATCAGAATGATTCAGATGATTCAGATAACCACAAATTATTGTCTAAAAGTAATTCCACTCGCCTCTGGGAACAGAAGATGGACTTGTGCGCCAAGCAACCAATCAGGAGACGCATCCTTTGGCGCGCAAAGAAAACGCTCTCAGTGGGACAACGCCCTCCGCAACATTAAAATTACGAAAATTGCGCACAAAGGTTCCACCCTGTTTTGTTCGCCCAACTTTGTATCTTTCCATTTTTTATCTTATTAATTAATTAATTTATTTATTTATTTATTCATTTGTTTACTTATTTACTCATAGACTCGCTCCAACTGTTACTGGACAATTGTGCCATATCAAGATCTGACATTTCTTGATCAGGAGAATATGAAATACTGGTCTTTTTCGCTTTTTTAGAATAAGGCTTGAGTTTTTCCCCGCTTGCATTTTTTTGTCTTTATAACTGTCACAAAGCTCAAAGTGATAGTAGAGTGACGCTCCGTAGCCACAAAACACGCATTTTTTTATAGGACAAATTTTTGACAAGGCTCAAATTGGCCAAATTTAAGAACAACAAGAAAAATCTCAGGCCGAGGCTCCGAATATCAATGAAAATGTTTTACATAAAGACTTAATCAAAACTCATAAATTATCTTAGCAACACACTATAAACACAAGAAGTCACACGGTGTTTCACATTTGACTATGAAATGCGAGGCGCTTCGTTTTGCAATACCTTGATTGTTTCTAGTTTGTTTTTTCCTCCAATTTGAGCTTCTGATAGAAGTAAGAACAGAATTAATAACAATATAAGGCTTGAAATCATCAAAAAATAAAAAACAATGAACATCGGAAAACTTGACTGGTCCTCATTAAAAAAAGCGTGTATTCATCTCAGTCCCGTCGGGAGAGAAAAAAGGAAATTTGTATTTGCTTTGACAAAAAATCAGTGCTTTCTGAGACAGTGTTCATCCAGAACTAGTACGCTGGATTAATTAAGAACCAGGGTTAACGGCTCAAATAAATCACACAAAAAAATTGAACTTTCTATCTTGGCTAAGCCTCGGCCGAAAAGTTTGACGCAATTATGAAAATGCTATTTCGGAGTTTTGGATGTAAAATAGAAACAAAGCGGCTTTTCAAAAAATGCTGACACGGTTTTAAACTGAGAATAGTGTCAATTATGAAAATTTAATAATTGGTGCCATCAAACGCAATGCGTCCGATTTGGAACTCCGGAAAGGGAAAACAAAGGTCGGAAAACAAGGCGTTCGTTCCCTTTATTTATTTGAAATTACCAAATAAAAATTAAACATCAACGTAGAGAATTTAATAAGTTTTTTAGTGATATGTAGGTTTATAGGGTTACGTCACGAAATAACAGAGATATGCGCCATTAACCGAAAACACTGCTCAAACTGAACAGTAACCTTAACAAACGACGGAACGAATGCTTGCGCGTTTATCTCTGTAAAGATCGCAGATATATTGCAAAGTCAATTTTTTGCTGAGTTAGCTAAGATCGTGGAAAATACCATTTGGAGTTTACCGGCAGAAATAAATGCACAGAGAGAGAGAGCTTCACAACTTGTACGACACTTTGGAAGCCTATGCAATTCTTAACAAACTAAATTTTGTAGGTTCCTGTGAGATTTCGGAAGAGCTGCTCTTATCGGACCTGGTATTTTCCTTTCAGGGCAGGCAAAGGCTGTACACAAAGCTGTGTCATCTTTGGCACGAGATTTTTATTGTGATTTTCATGAGTAATCTTATCGTTTCAACCATTGGTTGTCACGATGGCCACCTTTTCATAATCAACACTCATCCAGTTACGTTGGCACCTGGGAAAGGCAGTGGCCTCCTCATGATGGGGAAGCAAAACTCGCCCAAAGTATGGAAGTGTCTCTGTGTGTGGTTATGGCAGCGTTTAAATCATGGAGGTGTGAAGTCAGACACCTCTCAACCACTAGCAGTTGTGTCACCAAAGACCAAGTAAGTGCATCATTTAACCCTCGGACGACCAAGCTTTTTACTGTAACAAAATTAACCCAAGGGAGAGGGGGGGGGGTTGCACATAAAAGATCAAGCTTTGACAGCCTTGGGTTAGATGACTTTTCATTACAACAATCAACAATCAAGATGGCCGCCATCTTGGCTTTTCCAAAAATTATGACCCATTCCTAAAAAATGTTTTATTTCACGTCCCAACTCCCATTAAAGTCTAAGTATTTTGTTCCACTCCCCCCCCCTCCCTCCTGACCCTGCCAACAAATTCATTTTTTAAATATCATGCAGGAATTTATTTTCGCGGTTTTCGCAGATTTTTGGCCAAATTGCGAAAATAAATTCAATCCAGATAAAGATTTTCCATGCATTTCTTTAAATACATCCCAAATCGCAAAAAGTTCTTCCTGCGAAACATAAAAGTTTATCCAACCACAAAATTAAATTTCAGCGAAAATTAATTCTTACCAGATTTTAAGAACTAGCGCATATATTCCATCTTAGCAAGGTTATTCTTTTTAACTAGCAACTTGGCTTTGAATTGGTTGTGAAAGTGTCATCCTGTAAGGCCACGACTTGTTATGGATGTGGATCAAAATTCCAGAAAAAGTGCACCGACCCTCTTCCACAGCCACCATGGGATATACTCCTTAGAAGAAAGGAATTCCGAGTATACACTACTCAAGGTTCAAATGGCAAAAGGCTAAAAAATAACTGCTAAAAAAGGATTATGTGTATAATGAGTAAGGTTGAGTCAATTTGAGCAAGCGAGGTGGAAGTTCCTGAAGATCTGAGCTTAGAACGACTCCACAAAGAATAACTAAAGAGAGAGTTTGGACTAGCCATTGTCTAGTCTTTTACTACACGTGTTCTTGTTCCTGTTACTTTGTTACGTTTTTTATTTTTGTATATTTCATTTTATCTTTTTTCTTACTTATATTTACAGATTATTGAAAAATTTATAAAATGTCAATTATAACAGAAAATGTTAGTGACACCGGATTGATTAGGTTGGAGAAATGAAATCATACAAAGCTAATAGATTGTTTTATTACAAAGGATGAAATTTATAAGCACAAATTGCTATGCATGAAAACTAATAACTCAACCATTAACTCCAGAACGGTGTACCTGCTTGCGGTACACAACGATCTTACATCTTCGGTTACAGCTGCTACAGTCTTCTTATTTCAGCAAACACCTTTGACTTAACTTATTTGAAATCAAGATTATCATAAGTTTGAGGACTATTTTTCTCACTATTCGGTTGTATGGTCCTTGTTTCGGGCAGGAAAGGGGGGTGGTGGTTGGAAGAGATTGTATACCCTAACCAAGGCCAAAAATATGGCCTGTCGGACGTGGTTTACCCACATATGACGAATTAGATTAAATTAGATAATTCCTCCCCCTGCACATATCAAAATCGAATCAGTCTGCATTTTAGACTTTAGACCACCCTAAGACTAAAACGCAGACTGGCCCTAAAACGTTGCATATGATACTGGTTATGTGTATGATTAAAAATATTTGAATTTATTGGTCAGTCTATATTTTACTAGTCTGCATTTTACCGGTCTGCATTTTCCAGTCTGCACTTTAGACCTGCCAACTCTTCTGATGGTTAGTATAGTAATGAATATTTACAGTTCTATTTTTTGCAGGTGCGAGAAGATATTTTACAGGTCAAGCAGCACTTCCACAACCCACAGGCACAGTTTCCAAACACCATCGAAGAAGTGTCCAAGTCACTAGCTGAAGAATGATCAACATGCACAAGTGCACTTTACCAAACAGGTGCAATGCCCATAATCAGACAAATTTTTCTCTCTTGAATTTTTCTTAAACAATTCAAAGGGTAAAATGAAACATGCAGCTGCAGTCTACACAGATGAATTTTTAGATTTTATCCTTGGAAATTTTCAGAAAATATTTTAGTGCAGCAAAAGACGGTAAATGTATTTTAATATTCTATTGCACTGCCGTATGTTTATTTAAAAACAATGATCGAGTGAATGCTATTGAAAGTCGATTTGCTTACCAGAAAAATAGATACATGTCAAACATGCATGATTGCACGTGTCTATTTGTATGTTTTGTCTAGAAAAATAAGACACA
>JAOEJI010333986.1:0-10966 GCA_025448255.1 Umimayanthus chanpuru | reverse complement strand
GTTCCAGTTAATCTGTTGAACACAAGGTTGATTTGGCACCACGTGTTCAGTTCTGCCTTAATTTTGGTGTGGAAGACGTTGTTTCCAAAATACATGCTGAAGTTTCCACCTGCATTTGTTACAAAGAATGTTTTAACTTTGGTATAGGAAAGAACTACTCCGAATTGTACTGTCTTCAACATCATTTGGATAGAGAAATCCCGGCCACTGAATGCGTAAGAGATGGGTGGAGACAAAACAGCTGCTTGACGGAAAAACAGTCCATAACCTGCATTTGCACTTCGTTGTTCTGACACTGCTTCGTAACTGTAGTTAAACAAACTGTTACATTCTCTGACAGTCAGTTTGGTGGAAAACGAAGTAATCAAGTCTTGAGTCTTCACATTAGAATCAGCTCTATTTTTTGGGATTGCACCACGGCGATGTCTCGAGAACAAAGGCATACCTGAACAATGTTCCGACGGTATGTGTTGTTCTAAGAACTTTCGATTACATGCCCCAACAAGTCCATAAGAATCCTTACACACAAGATTGGACGCTCGTACATTGACGTTCAAGTAAAGACCATACACTCTTATTTTCAGAACAAGAGAGTCCGACTGCCCTTTAACTACATACAGAGCTTTTGAAGCTTTGATTATAGAGAATCCATAAATCGCAGAATCTATCACTGTTTGTTCAATGTCAACAGGTTTGTTATCCACCCAAACAACGGTGCTTGTGTCTGTGGTGTAGGGACCGCGTATTACCAAGAAGTGTGATCTGCTTCGCAAAGCCACTGAATTGACACAAGAAGACTCTTTAAAACAGTTCACAAAACGTACTTGGACAGCCACGTCGACGTGAATTGACCTCAAAAGATAGTACTCTCCAATTAGTTGCAGCACGTAGTTAGCGCCATCTAGGGTGGTGAAGTAACCATCTATTGATACGCTGCCAGTTCCTTCCCGTTGTGCAGAAGATGGAAGCACAGACTTTGCTATTGAACAGTCATTTTCCTCCCACCCATTGGAGCAAGTTGTACAGGTCTCGTCCCCACGCCAATTTATTTCACAATGACATTTTCCCGTCTTCAAATTGCATAGTCCGTGTTTATTACAAGTGTTCTGAGCCCCACCTGGGCATATACCGGAGCAGTTCGTACCATAGTAGCCGGGGTCGCACACGCATACATCGACGTTCTGTTTAGATGCTTTGCCAAATATACAGGGTGTAGCGCATTCCAGACCTATCCAATTTGGAAACCTTTGTTCAGGGAATTGATTACATAAGGGCCTAGCTGGCCAAGAATCCACGTCTAATGCTGCCATACAGTAGTCGGCAACAGCTACTACAACATCCATGGACTGAGACACGATGCCACTCGAAACCACTGCGTCCACACATGCACTGTAGTAAAAACCTAAAGTAACATTTCCAAGTTTCCAACAATTTTTGTAGATTGGACCTGTGTAGAGGAATTTGAAGCATTCGTTTCGTGCCATGGTGCTGAGAGTCTTGTTTACTTTTGAATGCTTTGACTTGGTGACCACTGCTATAGGAGCATCTGAGAACACCCATGTCGGTGCCTTCATGGGATACTTGGGAAATATGAAATTGTTTCCATTTACTAAATCTGTAACAGTGCCTCCTTCTCCTTCATCAAACTTCCAAAGGCCTGTTAATGAGGGTGTTCCTGGTTGTATGTTAGAGCCCCAGATTTGTTTTACTAAAGCGTAGTCATGCATCCTTTTCCATACTCTCATCTCGTCCACATAACCTATGAACACATTGGCTGGCTGTATTGTTTGGGAGTCAGAAGGGGGTTGCCAGAGTCCCACAGCTAATGTTCCTCCGTCAATGAAGGGTATAACTTTAAGTTCAAAAGCGCTTGATCTAACAAGTCCAGATGAGCTTACCACGTACACAAACATCTTCAATTTAGAGCGCACAATGACAACTGAAATTTGGTTCCATTTGTCAGATTCCGTGGGGAGTCGAGTGTCATACACTTGCATACCTACAATGACTTTCACTGTTATATGGTTAGAAATGACGAAGGCAACACTTGAAGCATACGACATTATGGGACCACCACAGACTATGGGGTTGCAAGATTTCACAAGAAATTCGATCGTTATTTCGTCGCTACTAAATAAATTTACTGCTGATTTTGTAGCAACAACTGAAAAGTTGAAATGCAGAGTATGCCCTCCTCCGTAAACGACTCGTGTTTCCTTTCGTTGAACTTCGTCAATTACAATCACCGAGGACTTATCTTTTGTCGAAACAGACAACTTATCCTTTATGTACTGGTCCAAGTTCCCGTCAGCAACATCACCAGTCGTTATTCCGACAAGTACCGTTGTGATGCCCTTCTCTGGCGATATAGAAGATCCATTTGTCTGAGTCGTGTTTTGGCCTGGGGCTACTGCTACAGCACAGGATCCACACAAACCCGAAATTTTCTTACAAAAATCGTTTGTCACTGTGGATTCTAAGATGACATATCGGTCATAGAACGAAGCCTTGATTGACAAGTAATCTGATGCTGTGAGTCTATAGGAAGATGATGAAAGTGGTAACATGGATACGTTTAGTTGACGCATGGCTTCTGTGCGCTTGCTACTGGAGTAAAAATTTTGACCATCGACGTGAACAATAGGTTTTTCATTTTTCTCGTAAGGTGCATGTAAACTGATATGCAAGTCATGGATCTTCAGTCCAAAAGCGTTTATACATACTGAACTGCCTTCACAAGGGACTTGTCTTATCTGGGTTTGAACATTCGTAGAATTGATCATAACAAATTCACCAACTGCCGCAAAAGAGAAAAATGAACCATCAAATCCTGCTACATGTCCATTCTCAGTTACTGAACACAGTTTTCTAGCAGAAGCAGTTTTGTTATTTGCTGGTTTAGGAGGAGTGACGTAAGCAACGGAGCAAAAACGACCAAACCAGCCTTCACTACACCTGGAACACTCTTCATTTCCATTGCATTTCAGGTCACACGTGCACTTCCCGGTATCCACGTCACACTCGCCATGCAAGTCGCACGGGTTATCTGCACCTCCGGGACATTCCTTAAATCCAAAAGCAATAAAAAGTGTTAGACTTTCCATCAGACCTGTCAAACTATGTCCATGTATATAGTGGACTACACATCATTTGATTCTAGTGTTTTAGTCTGGTTACATACTTTTTCAAAGCGTAAAGTTGTTCAAGGTAACTATAACTAGTTCGTATATATCTGAGTTTTTTGGTAGAATTGTGTAATTGTCGAACAACAAAACCATGACATTTTAGGACACATACGTAATGTCATGGTAAATTGACTGTACCTTTGAGCAATCTCGGCCCCAGTACCCATCATCACACTGGCAGCTACCGTGTCTATACTGTCCAAATACACATCGATTGGAGCAATTTTTTCCAATCCAGTTGCCAAAACGTCCGCTTGGGAGAATGTGGCACAGTTCTTTCCCTGGTAATCCGGACAAATTTAATGCAGCCTGGCATTCAAATGCCATGGAGAACGTTGACACAACGGCGGATTCCAAAGACCCAGAAGCGACAACATCTGATATACAAGATTGATAGTAAAATTCCGTATTGCCAGCTACTCCCTCGCACTGCCCATGCAAAGGACCCGATGCAATTAGCTTGTAACATAATTCCTCCGTGTGATTCTTGAAAGTGTCGTTGGGAAACGTTGCTGCTGAAACATCTCCTAGTGAAACACTGACGCTTGATGGCTGCCACTCAGGAGATTTCCACGGTGGTCTCGGGAGGAATATATTTACTGATCCGACCAAAGAATGAACAACATAACCATGGCCTTCGTTAAATTTCCACAATGTCGCAATACCAGGTGCTGTTGCTTGAACATTAACTCGCCAGCTTTGTTGTACCATTATCGGGTCAAAGCGCTTGTTCCAGACGCTCAGTTCATCAATCCATCCAACAAATCCGGGTATCGTTTGAGAAACACTCGTGACTTGATAAAGTGCAACTGCTAAGGTTCCAGTGATGGGGAATGCTCCAACACCAATATCAAACACCCGGGCTTGTACAATTCCTACAACATTTGTGACGTACAGCTGTAAGACGCCAGAGACCCGTCTATAGACCAAGGTTATGTGGTTCCACTTTTCTTTCTCTATAACTAACTTTGTATCAAAAACTTTGAGGCCAAAATGGATCTTGATTGTTCCGTTAATTATCATCGCAAAGGTGTGATTCCCAGCGAAGGAGATCACAGTTCCAACGGAGCTGTTAGCAAGTTTTTCTTTGATAAAAAACTGTACAGATAGATAGTTGCCAAAAAGGATATTTGCTAGAGAAGGAGAAACGATGGACGTTCCATTGAAAAAAAGGCAGCTTCCCCCGCCCGTGATATGTAAGGGTTCCTTGGAAATCTTCAAGACACTAGAAAACATACTATCATTCTTTGCTACAGACCAACTCTTGATGTACGTGTTGATAATGTTCTGTGTAATTAATGATACTCTGTAAGAATCCAGAAAACTATTAGAACATGGTCGAGCCTTGGATTTATAGCCTGATCGCTTCCGACAATTCCCAAGCACTCCACAGGAATCATTACACAGAGATTTGTCCATGGTCAGTTGTACATCAAGCGAGACACCACGATGGTTAATTAGAAGGCTAAAGCCCTGAGGACCAGCGATAAGATAGGAGTTCTCCGATGACCTTGAGAAGACAAAGCCGGAGTTACCAATAAGATGCTTCTCCCGTGCGCTAACTTGTACACCACCGATCACCACAGTCACTTGGCTTGTCATACTGATACTGCTGTGGATGGATATTACAGTCGACCGCACGCGTACAGCCACACAACGTACTCGCACCGAACCACCTTGCTGTACCTGACGAACTTGAATGTTCACATTAAGACGTTGAGACACAAATGCTGTAAACTCTCCTGTCTCTCTAAATACTATCTTGGCACCATCTAAAGTTACGTAGTGGCCAGTTCCTGATATAGAAATGACTCCATTTTGGTGCCACGCGGGAGAAAGAACCACCGAACAATCTGCTCCATAGAATCCTTCAGTACATTTTGAACAATCTTTATTTCCTCTCCACCTCTCGTTACAAATACAAAGGCCAGTGTGTGGTGAACATGTTCCTTTATCACTGCAGACATTAGCTGGACCCCCAATGCAAGAATATTCGCAGTTCCTTCCCCAGAAACCAGTGTTACACAGACAGCTCCCTCCATTAGTTGGATGTGGCTGTCCATAGACGCAGCGCACGTTACAATTTGGCCCAGTCCAAGAGACTAGGTTGGACTTGGTAAACGCTGGATCGTGGCATAATTTTTGTGCTGGCCAGTACGTCTTCTGCAGAGAAATCTGACATGTGTCTGAGAAAGTAACAACAACTCGTACGCCAGCAGAAACAGTATTCTGTGAGGCTATAACTCTTAAACACGCCCTGAAGAAATAGTTAGAGCTTCCAGATCCCATGAATACACAGGAACGACCAACAGGCGATGTGATAACGTGTGCAGAACACCACTGTTCGGCAGCTTCCTTGAGAGCAACCGTTGGGAAAAATATGGTTGAGCTGATAGGTACAGTATCGATATCGGCAGTACTGTAAACCCACTGAGGTGCATTGACATCCGCAGGGATATACAAGCTAACACTTGATGCACTATCGTGAATAGTTGTCCCAGCTCCTTCATTGAACTTCCAGAGGATAGCAATATGCGATGCATAACTCTGTACGTTCACTTTCCAATTCCGTTTCACCGCACTTACGTCAAAATCACGGTTCCACACACGTACCTCGTCTATGTATCCGATAAAACTTTTCGTTCTTGGTAGAGCGCCATCCTCAGCACCAGGAATCCACTGACCAATGGCTATTGTTCCACTTTTTGTGAAAAGACCAGAGACAATTTTCCTTGTTTTAGTAGTGACAACGCCTTCAGAACTGATGTAAAAGATGTAAAGTGCCCCTGTAGTGCGGTGGTAAACGACAGTAATCTGATTCCAATCACTAAAACCCGGAGTAACGCCAGTGTCCCATATGTCAGATCGCACACGAATCTTGATCGTAAGTTCCACAAACACAATGAATGTTGTGTATTTGCTGTAGGAGAACAATGTCCCGGATGTTTGACCTGCTTTGAATTTAAAGAGCATTTCTATACTGATATGGCTCCCCGTGAAGATGTCTGGGAGAAGGTCACTTGAAACACCAACACCCTTGAAAGCGAGAGCGTACTCTGCTCCTGTGGGAATCGGTTTCTCTTCATAGATATCAAATTTATGTTGAAACAGGCTCTGCTCTTCTTGAACCCTCCATTTCTCCTCCAGTGATGCATGTCCTCCTGTTTCCAAGTCGTTCTCAGTTTTTCCATCACAACTACCACAAGCACTGTGTGACGTGTTACACAAGTGGCTCGTCATGTTGGTCGCAAAGGACAGTTCTCGTCCCATGACACGGACAAGAATATTGATTCCGAGGGCAGCGTTTTTGATTGAGTAAATGCTTGTCGACGTCTGATCGATAGTTATCCCGCTTACAGCTTGCATGCTGATGGACGAGATGATGACCAGTTTTCCGTTTTGCCAAATAACAGGAAGGTCGCCATCTTTATAAGGTGCATGGAATTCCAGTTTGGCAGTTCCAGGGAAGTGCAAAGCGACAGAGTTCAAGCATCTTGAGCGTCCGTCATAGCATGACACTTGCCGAAACTGGAACTCAAACTGCGGACTGCTGATTAGTTTAAACTCACCGAGTCCAAAAAAATTGAACTGCGCTCCGTCAAATGTTAGAAAATGGCCGCCAGTGAACCCAGAACATGTTGGCTCACGTGTCACAGTTACAGCTATGGAACAGTCGGGCCCACTCCACTCGGGTGAACAAGCTGTACAGTCACTATTTCCCCTCCAATTCAGTTCGCATTTACATCTGCCTGTAGTGACGTTACATCGTCCATGGTTGTTACAAGGTCTAGTTGCCCCACCAATACACATGTTATCGCACTCTTTTCCCCAGTATCCTCGTTTGCAGACACAAATGCTATTATTGTGCACATCGGCGTATCCAAATAGACACCTTACTTCACAGTTCGGTCCAATCCAAAGGCTGTTTGTAACTTCATGACACAAGTGACGGATGGGGTACACAGGAAATCTGCTCTTCCGTTGACAGTAACTGGAATACGTCGAAAGGGCAACAAATGCGGTGCTGTTGTCTGATGATGTCAAAATGTCTTGCAAGCACATCAGATAGTAATATTGCAAGGCAAATGTGCCTGTGCTGGTACTGCATTGCAGTTGAAGTGTATTATCATAAAACAATCGAGAACAGGTTTGTTTGGCTAACATTTGTAGTTTGGTGTCGTATGACCCAGTCTGAGGCAGTTTCGCGATGACTGGTTGCCTTTGAGTGTAATAAGAGAACCGCCAAGATGGTCTTCGGCTCGCAACTGCCGAAAGCTGTATCCCTTCCCCATCTTTTAAAGCGTTTTTTGCCACAATTCCTTGACCTTCGTCAAAGAACCACATTGATTCTAAGCCATTAGTCTGCACTGAGATGTGGCTGGAGAAGCTTTGTTGGGTAGTTACATCATCCAAGGCTATTTTCCATATTCGCATGTTGTCGATACTTCCAATGAATGGCTCGAGTGGGAGACCTTGGATTTGGGTTTGAGTCACATGCCACTGACCAAACCAAAGCGTTCCTCCAGGAAATAAAATATTTGGACCCACAAAGAACTTTCGAGTCAAAAAGACATTGCTGGCGTCAGTATGATGGTAGATGAGTACTCCTTTTGAGCGCAGATACACCAAACTTAGTTGATACCATTTGTTGAGAGTCAAAGAAACTTTGGTATCGTACACATTCCCTGCGATATATATCTTCACTGTGGCGTCATTCACTAGTGCAAATGTGGTTGTTGTTGAATATGATAGTACGGTTCCTCCTGTGGAGCGCACTTGGAGAAAAAACTGCAAAGTCAGATCGGTATTGTTCGTGATGGTTTCACTGAGAAGGCTGGCAGTAGCTACCGTTCCATTGAATGCAAGACAAAACCCCCCGGAACTAATTGTTCGTCTTTCCATGTAGTTGTTGAACTGATACACGAACATTGAGTTGCTGTCTTGCACTCCATACCGTTTGGTCAATTGCTTAATGATGTTACGTTGGGTTAGTGTGCGATTCCACAGTACATTTCCATCAGCAGTCATAAAATCATTTCTGGCATTCGCGTCACAGGATGCACAAAGCCCACTCGCAGCTTGGCACAATAATGGTTTAGTAGTCAACTCAAAGGAAATTTGCCGTTTCCAGAACCTGATTGTGATAAAGGAGGAGTCTTGGTTTTCAGTTATGTTGTTTGCCAGCACGAAACTCTCAGGCGAGACCTGAGAAAAGCTGCCATCGTGCCAGTTCATTCGCTTGACATTAGTGAGTGTTCTATTTATCCAGATTAGTGGAAAACCGTTTGAATTGTACTGAGCGTGCAGCGTTACGTTTGTGCTTCCTGCTCTAACGGCAAGGGCGGTGACGCAAAATGTGGAGTTGGCACATGGCATCTGGCGTACCTGGACAACAAAATTTTTCGTCTTCAGGGCGTAGAATTCACCATAGGAATTAAACGTGTAGCTAACTCCGTCAAACGTAGTGTAATGAGCTGCTCCAAATACCTGACAGTATGGTTTTGAGGTGGCATTTGTGTCTTTCATAATGGCAACAGAACAATCTCTTCCACTCCATCCCGGTGAACAAGAGCTACAGTCAGCTGATGAGTTGGCATTAACTGGACAAATACATTTTCCTGTGAAGCTTTTACAAGTCGAGAAACCGTTACACTGATTCTCGTACCCTCCAGGACATTCACTGCTACAACTTCTACCATAAAACCCACTCGTGCACCTGCATTTCTTATCAGCGCCAGGTTTACCAAAAGCACAGTGGCTTTGGCAGTCCATTCCAACCCAGTCGGGGAAATTAGCACTTGGCAGAGCATTACACAGTTGTTGTGCGTCCCAGGTGGAAGATGCGGATACTTTTTGACAATAATCAGCAAGTGACAATACGGGCCAGTAGGCAAGCTCACTCCGTCCTGAAATCGTTACAGCATTGACACAGGACGTGTAGTAGAACCACAATGAGGCCTCGCTAAGAGCAGAGCAGGACTTAAAAGGTAAACTAAATATCAGATTGAAGCAATTTCTTTCACTTTCTTTTAGAGTAGAAGATTGCTGATGCGCGTATCTGTACAATTCATTAACATCTGACGGCAGTGGAATGTCAGCAGTGGAAAACAACCATGACGGCGGTGTCCAAAGAAGAGATGAAAATGAAATATGAGCCATTGAGACGCAGTCATAAGCAACCGTGCCTTGACCTTCATCAAACTTCCATAAACTAGCCAAATACAGCTCTTTACATCCCACGTTTCTCTTAAAGTTAGCACTTACTGAGAAAGGATCAAGCTTTCTGTTCCAAATTCTTAGCTCGTCAATCTCGCCAATAAATGGTTGATCTGGAGGTAAACCCCTGCCAGTTGGTGAAGACAGCCAGTAGCCAAGCGCCAGGACGCCTCCAGGCTCAAATATGTTCAACTGAGCAGCAACTGGAAAGTTTCGGCTTCGAACTCTTCCATCGGATGAAAGATGGAAAAATTGAAGAATTCGTGACGTCTTTGACCATACAAGGGCGATCTGGTTCCATTTGCCTACTTCAAGAACAGCTAAAGTGTCTAGCTTAGTATCTTCATAATGCAATTTAATAGTTCCCGAGAAACTTACGGCAAATGTTCCATCTGCAGCATAAGAAAGCAGCGTCCCAGCGTTACTTTGGGGGCGAATCATAACTTCGATAGAGATGTCAGAGGAAGAAAAACTGTAGATACCTTTCGTCTGTGCACCAGTATTGTTAAAAAACAGCGAATATCCACCTCCATGACTTGAGCGCTTTTCATGATGTGGATATAAATCATACACGAACAAGCTGTTAATGCGTTTAACCATCCATGAACGACTGAACACGTTATGTATGTATGCCTGTGAAACATTAGTCCACACAATACTTCCACCAGTGCGACTTTTTAGGTCATCAAGCACATCCGAGTTGCAATTACCCCAAATACCAGAACTATTCTTACAGTAACTCTCGTTCCACATTCTCAAGTTAACATCCATATAGCGATCGTAGATTCGGATGCTAAGTTCTGCTCCGAAATTGGAAGTCAAGGAAAAACGCAAACGAGATAATCGCTCAAGGAAAATGGCATTCTCCCCATTCGTTTTGACGAAGAACGACCTGCGAGCTCTTTTTTGATGGACACTTCCTCCAATGCTAGTTTTTAAGCCAGATGATTCCTTGCCGTTAACAAACACGAATGGGTCACCGCTAGTTGTAAAGCGTGAGTGAACCACAAGACTATGTTTTTCAAGTCTTATCGCTAAGGCATTGAAGCATGAACTGCGTGAATAGCAACTCGTCATCCTAACTTGAATTTCAAAGTCTAACGACGGCACTTCCAGGAGAGTGTATTCACCGTTACCAATAAAGCGATATCCAATTCCATCGAGTGAAACGATGAATCCGTGGGCAAAGGCAGTAGCAGTTCTGTTGTTTGGAGTTTGGATGACCACTGAACAGTCGCTGCCGTACCACCCTGGAGAGCAGACGTCACAGGTGCTGTTCCCACGCCAGTTAGGGTCACACAAACACCTGCCAGTGGTTTTGTTGCACGACCCGTGGCCGAAACAAGGGTTCGAACCTCCTCCAGGACATTCATATTGACACGCCGTTCCCCAGTAGCCATCACGACACTCACACCTCAGCAAGTCAGTATTCTAAAAAACATAACAATAAAGGGTTATTACGGAAACCTCGCAAACTATAACCTGTAGTGATGATATCAGGTATCATATATATACGTTTCCGGTCCGCTGGGGGTAAACTGACCATTGTAAAGCGCCTTTGAGCA
>JAOEJI010333875.1:0-10967 GCA_025448255.1 Umimayanthus chanpuru | reverse complement strand
TTACTGGTGTTGTGTTTTTAAAATTACAAAATATTATTGGTCTATGTTTTAGGGATACATTTGTTTACAATTTGTTCCCAAAGTTTACCAAGTACTATTGATTAATCAGACCCCTCCTCTGACAGGGCCCCCAGCATCGAACTTATTGCGTGGTTAATTGTTGAGTATTTGAAAGCTTGATAAACTAAATGTACTTTATAATAGATTTTATGATAACGTTTCATGCAACGATAAAATATGGAAATTTTAGTTGAAATGGTTAACTGACAATGCAACCACTTGACAGGTAGATTTTGAATATATTTTAAAGGATTGCTTCAAACAGCATCGTAAGTGAACAACATCAAACTGCAGAATGGAGATTGCACGTAAATAGCAAAGGTTCAATTTTTTTTAGTTTTTAAAATCAAATAGAAGTATTACCTTTAAGAAAAAAATTTCAAGCTATTTTTCGTGTGAATTTTAAAACGTGATCACAATAAACTGTATTTGAATGCCTTCTGAAAGATACTCTTTTATCTTCAGTTGTCAAAATGTATTCAGGAGAACGACATATATAAACAATGAGTTTTTCTTCAAATTGAATTTGAACGCCCTTTGAAAGATACTCTTTTGTCTTGTTAAAGTGCGCCATGCAGGAGAACAGCTTAAACAAACAATGAGTTTTGCTTCAGACAATTTTAGAAACTGGCATGAAAAGCACATTAAATGATTTTCATTAATTATTTACTTTTTATCTTTTTGAGTGAGCGCTGAAGTGACGCCAAGGGTGTTAGCTCTTTAATACATCTGCACAGTCCGTTGCCATAGAAACAAAAAGACCAAGGCTCTTAATATATGAACTAGCGCGTTTGATAACTGCATTTGCCTGTGGACGAAACTTTGTCTGTCTGTGTCCACCCATTTATGACTCAGTCATGTTGTTGATGACAAGACTCAAGGTACTGTATATCAATACTGTCTGATTAGTTTGCAATCATTTGATATCCTTTTATATAAATTTAGATACGAAAATTGAGTTTTTGTAAACTCAGTTATGTACATTTGACTTCGGCTACATGTACAATGAGCAATTCCTTCAACAACAGTAATTATTGAACTGCCAGACATCATAACATTATACCAAGCCTCATAGTCCAAGAAACTGTGCAGAGAATGTACTTAATGAGCATAAGAGCTGTATGAAAGCTGTGAGACAAAAAAAGGATGAGAGTCCGTGAGAGTTGACAAGAGTCGCCCAACGGTCCTCAACAAACGTGTGAAAGTCTCATTGTAATTTTGAATATGTCTAAAATTAATGAGAGTGCTCAAAAGTCGATGAGAGTGTATGAGGGTCAGTGGCAGTCAAACGAGTTTGAACTCTCATCAACTCTCATCGACGTTCGTGCTCCTCGACTCTCGCTTTAGCAGAAAATTAAGCGGCGTAGAGTGCACTTGTGCGCAGGTCCTTGGTAGCAAGGAAGGCAAAAGTTTGTTGTCTGTCCGCGGTTAGAAGCGTATTCGGACCAAAGCTTTTCCTTTTCAGAAAATGAACAACTAACAGTAAGGCCTGTTCAGACGTCGCACTTTAGTAGAGTTAATTATAATCCAGTGGAATATAAGTTAAACCGCTAAAATGTACTGTAAAACTCGACGTTCAATTTTTGATAACTTAACTAAGCTCATCAGATTTTCACAATTGCTTATGGCGAACATTTGGTTTCACGTTTAACGACCACACTTGAACTCGACTGAATGATAAAGTTCGATTGAAATAGACATCAATAAACAGGCCGGAGCCAAACACAAAGAATCATCACAATTTTTTAAAAAAAGGTAAATACGACGGACGAGTTTTTTCTTTTTCTTTTACTAAGCGTTTAAGCAGCCGTTGACCATATTTAATCATCTTCAAAAGCGCGAAGTGATTGTTTGCCTATTTTAATTCAAAATATCCCGTCAGTGGTTGAAGACGACAACTGTTGTCCGATCAGCAATCATTTCGTTTGGCTCTGATCGAAAAACCGTTTGAAAAAACTGTTTTCATTTTGAGAAAGAAAAACAGTAAATGCGGCATTAATTTTGAAGTGCGGGTACTAATGAAAAACCGATAATTTGTTTTATATTTAGCCTTAAAACACTATTAGCCAATGATGTTTCTTGGCAGGAATGGATAAAGCTTGAAGCAAACGTTTATCAAATGACCACTCTATTTAATAGTAACGATAGAGAAAACTGACTGTTTTGCTCATAAACTGTTTCATTAATCACCTTGCGTGTGAATAATTTTATCTGGAGTTTTGTAGATTCATCTGTCCCTGAAAGACAGACATTTCAGGATCTTTTTTAAGTATGAGAAATCATTTTCAAAAGAAAACAAGGTTTGCTTTTCTTAATTCTTATACTCGAGGACATTTAAGAGAACTGTTAATGCTGTTGGAAAGAGCACCTTAAAAATAACATAAAAAATTAATTTTAAATTTTTTGTATGGAGTTCACCGAGGTAATACAAAACCACAACTAGAACTTTCGTAGATATTTCTGTGTCATTACACATTTGTTTCATATCTGTGGTGTATGATGAAGAATGAAGCACGAAATTTCAGAACATCTCGAGCCGTAACTGATGCGACCAGAGCTTCAAAAGCAGCCTCCGTATTTACTTCGTGGCGAAGGAAAAAAGGCGGCTGCTTTGGAGGCAAATGCGACCAGAGCCCTTCGTTTGACCGTAGGCCGTGTGGGCTCTGGGTACGAAAAAGATTTGGTAACCAAGCTGTAACCTTGTAGCCTCGCCTCGCGTCACCACTCAGTCCGCTGTACTAAAAGTTCAAGCCCGCTGCACACGAGAAGAAACATTGAGCCTTTTTGCTTAGCTATTATTGGTGAGAACTTTGCCTCTTGAGGTCGTGAGATAAACATCTGGCGTGCTCCATAATTTTTGCTTGCGAGGCAAATTCCCTACTGTCGTGAGAATCTGACTCGGTTAGATTTTATCGATTAGCCAACAAAAATGCAACACGTGCTCACGAAACTTACAGTCGTTGTCGTTGTTATTGTTAATGTTAATGTTGTTATTGCTGTTATTGTTGATGTTATAGTTGCTGTTATTACTGTTGTTGATATTATTAGTGTTGCTGTTCTGGTTGTTATTGTTTTGTTGTTGCTGTTGCTAATGTTGTTGTTCTTGTTGTTACCGTTGTTGTAGTAGTAGTTGATCTTGTTTTTGTTGTTGTTGTTGTTGTTGTTGTTGTTGCTGTTCTTGTTATTATTGTTGCGGTGTGGGTGTTCAACCGAAACTTGAGATAAACATGGAACATCTACAAAAAACATGGCAGTGACTGGCATTATAGTGAACATTTTCACAGATTACCACATGTTTACAAAGTTGAAGTAATTTACTTTCGTCACTGTATGAATGAAAAAGGAAAAAGCTTGAAGTATATTTTTTTCGAAATGAACCATCTTAAAAAACAAAAACTGCCATAAATAAAAAACTTTCTAAATTTTCCACGTTTTTCTATATAACCTTAACTTCTCTAAATCAAAAAATATTCCGGTACTTGTAGCTAAAACGTACGGATAAACGCTACGTTTCCGATCACTTTACGTTATTCGGGATAGTCGAAAACCGCAGGGAACTAGCGTGTTACTTTGTTATTTCTAAATATAATTTATTTGTGCACATATATTTCGTCCTGTGAATCGGCTTTGCCGAGAAATAATTAAGAACAAAGTCATCCGCTCTTCAAGTTTAATAAACAAGATGAATGATCATTTTATGGGATTTTGTCAGCTGGTTCACGAGTCACGCCTGCTTTATGAAAAATTGTTTCTTAGAATTCCTGAGCAGGACGAGTGCCAAAATCTGCTGGATTCTTCTTTGCGTCTGACATTGTTTTTAGTACACCAAATAATTCCCAAACCGACGAACTCGTTTCAGTAAGGAAGAGACCGTTTGTTTACATAGTGCGATCAATCATGAAATAGAGAGGTGCATTCGTGTGAAAGGACAGCTGCTTGTTGTAATGATTTACATTTCAAGTCTCCGCTTAAAGCCCGAGGCAGTTCAAGCGTTTATGAAGGATGAATATTTTTATCTACATACATGTATCACTTAAAAGTTCAAGCGTTTCAGAATCAGTAACTGAAACTGAATCACTTAACGAAAACAAATTATTAGTACTTATTGACATTTTAAAGGCCAAACATTGATAATTCGGTGGTTCGGTTTTTAAAATTTTCAAATTTCGTTAACTTTTTTAGCGACTTCATAATAACAATAAGAATGACTGATAATCATAATAACAATAACAATTATATTAATACTATTATTATTATTATTACTATTATTATTATTATTATTATTATTATTATTAATGGCGATGATGATGATGATGACGATGATGAAATAATTTTCATACAGCCCCCATTTTGTCAAAATTTATATTAAAAACAATAAAAAGGACGTTGCAATATACTGTATACACATTTTGCAAATCATATAAAAACTGTGAGTCTGCGTCGATCATACAATCTAAGCTGTAACTTCAGGTTACTTTGAACACTATGAAATGCTAAGCCAAAGGTCATTAACACTAAGGGCAATAAATGGGTCAATATATTATACTCATAATAGATATTTAGCTAAGTTGGAGTACCGGAAAGTGATACTTCAAGAAACTGTTCGCGATCGGTGTATTTAAGGTACTTTAAGCTAGATTTTCGCCATAGCGTGATGACTGTTCGTGTCCGAAAGAGAAACTGTACTTGCTTATATGTCTCAGTAGGTAAATATATTCACAGCCATAAAATTACACTTTGTGTTAAATTTAGTGGCTTGCACACTAGGCTTGCGCACGGTAGAATGCAGTTCCCAGGGCCCTAGGCCGTGCGCCAGAGTATGACCCGGAAACGAGGCAGCGCGGAAAAATATACATGTCATCCATAATCTTTTCTTATTCACTGAACCCTTTGAGTTGATTTCTGCTGCAGTACAAACCGGCAACGCGTGTGCTCATGTGAGGTACTTTATTAGTTTATAGCTCAGTTGGGACGGAACATTCATACAGATACCGAGAAGAAACTCCTCAACTTGTAGCCGGTAAATGGCATTCTTGTTCTTTTTGGATTTTAGTTTTGAATTCACTCTTAGCCCGAAATAAGTAGAGTTTCTATTAATACATGAAATTGCAAAAACAACCGAAAAAGATAGATTTAAGCAATGATAAATATGGACAGTCGCAGCAGGCTGGCTAAGATTAATATGTACGTGAAGTGCGATGTGAGTAGAAATAGCAATCATTATAACCAGCTCGTAAATTGATTTTGGAATCGATTAAAATGATGTTATAAACGAAAGGTCGAAGGGACGCCTTTGCTTGATATGTCATATTCACATCTTGCCTGTCAGCGAGAAACAGAATGTGTCAAGTCTTGCTGACAATAGTAGTGAAAAAAGTTTGGTTTCGTATTCCCTTCAGTTGTCCAACCTTTTTCGTCTGCTCCGACGAAGGGCTAACGCTCGAAACGTCAGCTAAAACCTCAGACCACACAACTCATAGTCACAGGCGAAAAACATACCATATCAACCCTTGTTTATCAAACCTATATTAAAGCTTTTTCGTGTTCATCGAAACAAGAAAATTGCTTCAACAAACGCTGTTTACGCTACTGTCCAGTTTGATACCAATTATTGTAATTACGACTCCGTAAACAAAAACTAAAACCCGCAATTAGTCGTGGCATGATTGAGATGAAGTGTTATCACTTGGTAACATGTGAACGATGGAAACACTTTCACTCAGATGAAAGCACTTTTTAGAACAACATAATGATCATTGAATCTTTGCGTATAGTGTCTTCTGAATGCTTGATAAAATCTTATCAGTAACTTATCTACACAATGCCAATGGTGTTTTTCAATACCGCTGAGTTTGAGACCTATTATGTACTTCACGGCTGAGCATATGGCCATAAGAACTCTCTATTAAGTGTACTTCATTCAACTTAAAAGCTTACGATGAATAGTGCTATTAGTGATTTGAGAGTAGGACAAAAGAGCGTCTTTCAAAGTGAAACCACTGACATAATGAGAAGCAAAAAGCTGTTAGCAACGATTATTAAATCAGGCTTTGAATCACGAAAACTCTATAAGCCAGGCAAAATTCCGCGAATTTTCAACTGATGCTAAAAGACAAATAAACCTATGCAGACCAAAGATTCCTGTTGATTTAATTTCTCCGCTGTTGTGTTTGTTTGCTAAATATCGAACCAGGATATAAGTATGTCATTGACGCCAACAATAGTCTTCGGTCAAAGTATTAAATGGGGTGTTTAAATCATAAAGTAAGTAAATTAGTGTGTTCCCTCAAGCTACAAAACCTGCTATCAATATTTTAATCTATTTTTCTCTTGAGATAAAATACATTTTTAGTGATACTGATAGTTGTTGTCATCGAAAAATTATTTTGAAACCAAGTCATCAAAAGAATGGATTGCAAATATAAAGTAGCTGAAAGCCAAAAGATTTTTAATGTCAGTTTGGGTTATAAGCCTGACAATCCGACAAGAACACGAAAAAGAAAAAATTCTTATTGTCTGGTTCATATCCGGACACCGATCTAATCGACCCTATATAATTTGGAAGACTAGTTTTGAAAAAAACTGTTTTTTCAGCGTGGGCGAGTACGCTGAATATGGGTTTGATCAACGAAGGTTGATATGATATGTTTGTCGCCTGTGGGATATGGTGTTTAGCTGACGTTTCGAACGTTAGCCCTTCGTCGGAGCAGACCTATATATATTGTTTTTCCTATTTTAGTAGGTCTTGATAGTAAGGGCCTAGCAATCTGTATGACTATCGAAACTTCCAAGGCCATGTTTTCCGAAAGTCAAACTTCATCACACGCTCTTTTCAAATATGTATCTTCCTTATCGCGAAATTGTGTTTCTAGCTGTATTGTATTTGGCAAGGTTGATGTCAGTCACACTTCAATACGCTTTTGTCGTTTTGATCTCTTTACATGTCGGTGCTAGGGGGAAGTCAATTTTATGAAACCTAAATACAACAAAAACTATCCAACCAATTCAGTCAAAATTTCCGCCTGTTATCAGTTTGTATTTGTTTACATTTTTCTGATAATCGCTCCGCATGTGGTGAGTGGGATTTAATCTGTCTTTTTAATTAGAAGTCACTCCATCTTCAGCTATCTGAGGGCTTCGTCCGAGGCCTGTTTCATTAAACGTCGCTTTTATATTTACAAAATATTAAAACGTTTTCAAAAGGATTACTGGCGAGACAACGTTTATAACTCTCAGCTGCGCGCAACAATTTGAGCACGCCACGCGCTCTATTGACGAATATTTCATTTATATTATCTAATTAGAAATTGACAAAGTGTATAATTTTAGACGAGATGATTTGAGTGTTTTTGTCACCACTTGTCAATTTCCAGTTCTCATATACTTAATCACCATTCCTGATGGTGCGAGTTTGTTCAAAACAAGGGTCATATGTTTAAGTGACCACGGCAAACCGAGAAATTAACTGATGTCTTGTTCTTCATCCCTAGAATCGACTACCAAGAGTTTTGACGCCAGTTGAGGCAGTCTGTCGCAGCTTGAGATAAGTTCTCCATGTTGGAATTCATCCAGGGATTTCGCCTTTCATATAACCATGGATGTATCTGGAGAAAACGCAACAGTAATTGCAATACTCTCAAACGACTCTACTGGAGGAGGCGGAGCAAAGTTCGACGCAGCAGACATCCTACATATTTGTGTTCTCGGAACCATCATTTTAGTGACCCTTGTAGCGAATTCGGTTGTGTGTGTGGTTATCTACAAGAAACCGTCTCTTCACACAGTTATTAACACTTTCATCGTCAGTCTCTGTGTGTCAGACTTCTTGAATGCGTTATTAAAAATGTCCACAACATTGCTGTCAACTCTGGACCGGAACTGGTATCCGCACTGGGCGATATGTTATATCACCACACCATTTGGAGTGCTATTCGGCGCCGCGTCAGTATTTAACCTCTGCGCGGTCGCTGTAAACCAGTACTTTGTTATAGTGCACGCAATGCGCTATCCGTCTCTGATGACGTCATCACACGCGCGACGCGTCATCGCGGGCTTGTGGGCCAGCAGTGTTGTGATATCCATCCCGCCGGTCGCGTGGCGGGATTCTAAGACAATATGTCGCAGTGGAGCAGTATCGAAAGAGAACAAAGTTTCGGAAACCGTCTATTTTTCAGCTCTGTGGATTTTTGTTGTTATCATTCCCTCAATACTGATGGTATTCAGCTACTCTAACATTTTCCTGGTTGCCAGAAAACAGATTTTCAGCATGCGCACGAAGAACAACATCGAAAATGGCGCTAAAAGTGTTGCCAAGGCCCGATTTAGAGAGCTCCGCGCTGCGGCGGTCCTGGCACTAGTGGGCGGGATTTTCATCCTGTGCTGGGTGCCGTTCTTCATTGTTCAGACACTGCATAAGTTTACCACTGTCAAGATTGACCGCATATACTTTCCGCTCTTCCTAAGTGTAATGTATTCAAAATCTGCTATAAATCCCTTTCTATTCACGTTTCTAAACCAAGACCTCAGGAAGACGGTGAAGCAGTACCTTCCGACACTCAAACTGTTCGGCAAGAGTTCAGAAAGAGCAAGCACTGGCAACTCATGGTTCAGAAATAAAACACCTTTCTCCTTACGGCCAAAGACCGACGGAGGCAACGACTATCACACTATAGCCACTGCATGTACTGAGGTCTGAGTGGCAGATAATTGGGCGTTACTAAAACACGAAACGCGAAACAGCGAAACAACGAAACAGGGATATTTTTTATTATTTTATTTTATTTTTTTGTGTGAAACAAAGAAACAGCGATTTTTCCTAATCCAGTGTCCAACGCGCGTGCCACCTCCGGCCAACTCGTACCCAGGCTCCTTTTACTTTCCGGACCGGAAATGAGACTGGGTACGGGTTGGCAAGATCAATGGACGGAAGATTGATGGATGAAGGTTAGCGGTGCAAAAACCCATGTTTTATTCATAAACTTATGATAGTTCGTCTAAAATCTGAGCGAACTGTTTTATTACAGTGCTCGACTTTTGAAAGGAAACTTTTTTGTAGCCCGATGGTTTCTACTTTCTTCGATATTTTGGGATTCATACACGTGTTTGCACGTCGTTTTTTCTCTAACATGGATTGTTTAATATGTCATACAGATCCGGATTTCCAAACAGATTCAGATAAGGTAAGGCTCCGCAAGTTGTTTTCTGAACAAGAATATAAAGGATTTTCTAGTATTGTTTTCCACTTTTTATGAAGATTAAGGGGTCAAAAGGGTCAACTGTCGGGGAAGTGTACAAAGACGACTTTTATATTCGTGGCTAACGGGTAAAAAGAAGTATTTCTATGCAGTAAACTATAATAAACAGTTTACAATATATACCGTTAGCCACGGATACAAAATCCGGATCTGTGTTTGGAGAAAAACGACGTGCAAACACACATTTAATTACATGTGTGTGTGTTTGAATCCCAAAATATCGAAGAAAGAAGAAGCCATCTGGCCACAAAAAAGTTGCCTTTGAAAGGTCGAGCACTGTAATAAAACAGTTCGCTCAGATTTTAGACGAACTATCATAAATTTATGAATAAAACATAGGTTCTTGCACCACTAACCTGCCGTCTTGCCAACCCCGTACCCAGTCTCATTTCCGGTCCGGAAAGTAAAAGGAGCCTGGGTACGAGTTGGCCGGAGGTGGCACGCGCGTTGGACACTAGACTACCGAACAACTGAAAGGAAAAATCCCTGTTTCGTTGTTTCACAAAAAAATAAAAAATTAAAAATTATCCCTGTTTCGCTGTTTCGCGTTTCGTGTTTTAGTAACGCCCGAGATAATTGCAATATTAGCAACTATTTAGCAGGAGTTGGAGTTAAACTCGCAGCATTCGCTTTTTCTTTAGACAAAGACACTCTTTTTTATCATATTTAGAAACATTTTTGTAAGAAAGCTGAGGCAAAAAAGCGATATATTATCTTATGAACGTGCTGCAAACATACTTCGAGCTAAATTTTTGTCAGTAAAAGGTCAGTTTCTAGGTTGCTCCATACAAACTGTTGCTCTCCAAAACTAGTTTCTTTCATTTTTTACTCAAAACTTAAAGATCAAGGCGATACAATAATAGTACGACATTGAAAAAAAAATAGAAATGGAATTGTCAAGTATCAATGCATTTATTGTTAGTTAATAGTTTATTTACAACATTTGCTGAGTAGGATCGTTCAACCCTCGACGGGCCGGGGACCTTCTGGTTGGCAGTCAGAGATCTTACCAACTATGCTAACCTCGCCCACATAATTAACTTCGCTTCATCACTCATAACTGTATTTCGCTTCAATCGACCTCCAAATTTACCCATCCGTACCATATTTACAACGATTAAGGGAGAATTGTGTGAATCAGTTGTAGCCCCTGACCAACACTAAATTCGCTTCATCGCTCATAGCTGCGTTTCCCCTGGTTAACACTGACTAACTTAGCTTCAGCACTCGTAGCTGTATTTCGCTCAATCGTCCTCTAGTATTAAACCATCTATACCATACCTGCAACGTTTAAGGCAGAATTGTTGCTTCACCTATTTGTAGCAGAACTTACTGTTGTCAGAAGTCCATTACTAAGTAATGGACTCCTGCTGTTGTATTATATCGTCTCTCAGTGCCATAGCAAGGGGAGGGACCGGGCCCCCCAATAAATATGGAGAGAAGAAAGTATTAATAGATGAGTTCCCCATATATATGAGCTACTAGTAATTTTTAAAATTTGATGCATTTGCAGCGATTTCAGGAATGAACATTTCAAAAAATGTTCCGGGGTTTTTCCCCCTGTTCCCCTCGGTTTCGCTCGTCCAAGTTGGGGGGGGGGGGGGGGGGGGGGGGGGGGGGGGGGGGGGGGGGGGGGGGGGGGGGGGGGGGGGG
>JAOEJI010333764.1:0-10972 GCA_025448255.1 Umimayanthus chanpuru | reverse complement strand
AAACCTCCCCCAGATCCCGACAACACCTTCAAATTCATGGTTTCCTGTGACGGACAGCATTTCGACTCAGTACCTGATAATATTGTTTTCACCTTCCGAGACCCAGCAAAAGTCGTAGCGGTGTGGATCTGGTTGGGGTGGATTCTGGGTGCGGGAGCGTTATTCTACATCTGTTGTGTCGCTGCCTGTTGTTGCGGAGCCTTCAGCTGCATCAAGTCTGCGGTTAAGAAATTACAAGAACGTAGACGCGAGCGCAAGGCACTAACTGAAAAGCTGTTGAAGGAGCCGTCTACTGTTTATACTTAGGCAGGGCATTGATTGAGGGGTAGGGGGGTAGGGAGGGGTTTTAGGGTCACCTTGGTATTTGACTAAAGGCAAATCCATTTTTGCACAGCAAGATAAGGCATTACCGTTAGACTACGAATATTTTAAAATAAACCAGTAACATTTAACCAAGGGATCGTAACAATATGTAAACTTTAGTTTTTGGTGGTTTGTTCAGTTTAGAAATCAGCAAGTACAATATGGCAAATGTTACCTGGACATCACAACTGAGTGTTAATAATTAATCACATGATCAAGAAGACACCATTGTATTAAAAGGTATCCTATTAATCCTTTCAGCCCTAGCTGGTTTATCAGTATGCAAGTTCTCCCCACATTATCTACACAAAATAAGTTGTTTGGTAATGAGAATAAAGCAAATGATCATACAGAGAAACTATCTAAGATGAAAAACCAAATTCTCCCACCCTGTTTACAAGGAAACTATGGAAACAGTTTAGAAGAATTCAGCAATATGTCATATGGTATAGTTGGGGTTGAGTGGGTTAATTCAAAAATGGAAACTTGTTAGGTCTAATCAAGGGTTCAATATAAATGCATCCATTGCTGTAGTCAATTTGGATATGTCCGAAAAAGGGAATCAATTTTAGATATTATCCACAATAGAGACCTATTGCTCTGGAACAAAATTACATCTTAAGACCTAATGGATTGGAAGAACTGCTGCCCCAAAAATGTGAAAGGAAATTGCGCCAACGAGGCCACAAATACAAACTGCCATGAATCAGAACACAGCGTTTTAAGAACAGTTTTATAAACTGTTGTCTTTTTAAACTAGTTTAACATATTTTGGTTTTTAGTGTTTTCTATTGTATTTTTATATAGTCAAATATTTTAACTACTATTGTAAACCCAAACGTTTGTTTTGAGTGTCTTTAATAAAGACATTTATTATTATTATTATTAATTATTTGCTTTTGCATCTCACAGAAAATGATAAAAATAATGAGAAGTATTTATGAACCCCTGATATAATCAACAAATTTATTATCCAAATATAGGACAAAAACGCTATTAAAAGAACTAATTGGTATGAATTTTGTTTCTTGGTTTATTTTGCAACAGATACTGTGACGAAAACCATACCCTATAAATGTGACACTGCAAACAAAGTTGTACTGGTCCATAATTTAGAAACTTGCCTGTTCTGTTAAAATGGGCTATTTACCCTTAATGGTTACAACAAAAGAACACTTGTATATGACATAGCAAAAACTCACTTTAGTGTTTTCTTGTGAGAAAGAATCATTTCAGGTCAAAGAGAGGGAAATATGCCCTTTAGTCACTCATTACATTTGACAGTATTCATGAGCAATGAGTGTTCAATGATTGTGTGATCAATTGCTGCTTTCATATGCTCATACTCCAGTGTTTAAATATGCCATTATTATTAAATTATCATTATTATTTGTTTTTAAAGTCTGGTTTGAAATTGGGTGCAGAAAATTGCATTTCTTCGTTTAAAATAGTGTCAGGGTTTAAAGGCTTTTCTGGACTACACCCCAGGAGCGAATCCAGGGGAGGTAAAATGGGTGAATTTTCACCCCCTTTTCCGAGCCCCCTTCTTTCTTTTTTTCTTATCTCTCAAATCTTTAAATAATATTTGATTTCTCTGATTCCTGTTTTTTTCTGTTACATTAAAAAAATTCACCCTCCATTTCAAAATCCTGGATCCGCGCCTGCAACCCACCCCTGGGGCAGATGCAATCCATAAGAACTGATCCCTAGAAGTGCCATTGGTAAAGTGGGAGAATGACCAAAGTGGTGACAAATTAGCCTGTTGTAGCTGACGGTTTTTATAGGGGGCAAAATGTCAGAAACCAGCGACTCGATCTTCCAAGTGCCATATTGGATGCTATACTGGGGAGAGGGAAAAAAAGAACGAGAGAAGAAGAAAGAAGAAACCTAAATATAATTATTTCTTATGTTCAGTTAACAATTATTTCCTGAAGTGGAGGTGAATAGTGAAAGATATTCTACCGAGTCGCGAAGCGGCGAGGTGAATATTTCTCACTAGGCACCGACACTGACGGGAATAATTGTTTTAGTATTTGCCAAAACATAGAAATGAAACAGGAAATAAACTTTTATGTTACTTTAAAATAACGAGAATTGCTCAAAAATGAGATGAATGAGCGCGCGCCGTCACGCTTGAGCACCCCGAGGTGGATAGTACAGAATAACCGGCGTCTGATGAACCAATCAGAGCGCGTGTAGAGTGCTATTCACCTCACTGGCAAATACTAATTACAGATATCCACTGCATCTCCCTGGGACTTTCTCAAGAAGACTTTTACGAGTTTACCACAGTAACAACAAAATGCACTTGTAAATTAAACTCTTTTCAGTTTTGGTCCCAGCTGGTGTACACTGACTCGCTGAAGGTTTTGGTGCAAGATACCAGTACTCTGGACACACATTTGCACAAGTAGTACCTCATATCTTATCACCAGCAAAAAAGAAAAAAAAACAAAGAAAATTAAATCAAAATTAAAAAAGAATACTTTCATCAATTTATAAATGTGCTACAGTGTGTTTATAATTTATAATCAAATCTTGTCTAAATGATTAAAGTTGCATCAAAAAGCCCAAATATTTTTTATAATAATTGAATGATTTATATATGATTCACTTAGAAACTTGAAGTAAAATTCAGGCTGTGAAATGTGTGACCGCATAATAATGTGCAGCCAGGACAAAAGCAGGCCTACAGAAATGAAAAAGTTGAACAAACTGAAAGTTGGTTTTGCAAAATATTTTTGCTTAAACGATTTTATTTTGCATAACCAATTTCTTGATTTCAAAACAGATTTAATTTTCCCCGGTTGGGTACAACTAGAACATAATGCATGTGGAGCATGCAATCAAAAAGGTATAATTACATGTATAATATTACGTTTTTGAATGAAAAACTTTATTATAAAACTATCCTGATTGGTTGTACTGTGTGCCTATATTCCAGAAACCATGGGATCTCAATCCATGCAAGAATGCAGCTTACAAGCACACATGAATGATAAATACTGTAGGTTATGCAAAACAGGTGACCACTGGTGGAGCTTTTCTGCATGGTACATGTAGTAATATTATCAGTAGAATGTATAATTATTGGTGTGCATTTGCCTGTATACTATACATATTGTACGATAAACACAGAGATGCCAACTCTCCTGAATTTTGTAGGAGATTTACGCATTTTTGCTTGATCTCCCACATCTTACAGAAATATCCCGCATTATAGAAAATCAAAATGTCAGCAAAAACATTGGGGGTGGGGGCAGGGGCAGGGGATGACTCCTCCCCCTTGGTGACCCTTTGGATCACACTACAACAATGGCATCAAACGTTTGCACACAACGTAAATTATTTGGTAGTCCAGAACTCCAACACAATGTGTGCATAAAAATTAATGCACAGTCAGTTAATACATGAAAAAAAAATAAACAAATACAACAGAGACTGTGTCCACTGACATAATTTAAAGCAGTTTCACACCACAGTAGAATATTTTAAAATGGCTTTCTTTTCAAAACATGCAGTCTCAGATGCCATCCTGATTCTGCAATCTCACTACCAATACCAAATTTTTCAGACTATAACCAGCACCGCAGATAACCCGCACCCCCATGTTTTTATCACAAAAAGAAACAAAAGCTAACAGATTACCCGCACCACCAAATAATCCGTACCCCCATTCATGCATGACAATATACACAACAACAAAATCAAACAAGTCAAATGCATGCAAGATGTTGGCAGCATTTATTCATTTGTTTCTCAGATAGTAAGGCCAATTTAAGTGGCACTGGTAGGCAGCAAAAACTGGGATGCTAACTGGATTATCGTAACAGTAAACAAAGTTTAGGTACCGTACAATCTAGCAGAACACTTTTGTTGAAAATCAATGCTACAGCTGTACAAGTTGTACACTTCAGAATCTAACAGATAACCTGCACTGATAGATTACCCACATCTTCCATGATATAAGGTAAAATTACCAGATAACCTGCGGATTATAGTCTGGAAAATATGGTAATAAAATTTATTATGCACACAATTTGGAATTATAGTAATTATATTTCCTGGAAGCAGTATCACTAGCAGTTGACACAAGTGTATTTATACTGTACATGTACTGTATGGAAGGCTTATACTGTAGTATAACTCTGTGTGTGTGTGTGTGTGTGTGTGCATGTATAATTATAGATAAATATAGTGATGACTGAGTTTTTTTTAAACCTTTTACAACACAGCTACAGTGTACACCTGTGCTCAGGCACTGTTGATGTGGTGATGTCCTATTTAAACATCTAGTATGGGTGTACATGTATGATACAATGACATTAATTTATTTTTGAGTGTTATGACAAACCCAAATTGAATGAATGCAAGTTACATTTTCTGATACAGAGTTTGTTGCTTATTTGTGGAGCTGTATACTCCATTTACAAATGTTATCCCTTTCAGTCACACCATCAGGGTTAATTCTTTACTTGGTGGTCCACTTACTGATTGTTATTAAATATTGCAATTGGGCAAGTAAATTATGACAGCTACTAGCCTCTGGGCTAGTACAATAAAAACTATATTATCCATTAGTTTTGTACTGGAAAACTTGAATGCATTGCTTACACTTGACGCAGTTTCAAATGGGTCATTCAGAAAATTCACACAATGACATTGTATCTGACAAATAGTTTTGCAAGTTTGCTCTTTCCAGCACCCTCTCATACTTTATTTCACAAATGGGATTGAGACCTAGTACATCCCAGGACCTATAGCACTAGTAAATGTACCCAACCACATTCCCAGGCCCTTTCCTCTCCCGAGAGAAAGACCCTACCCTGGTTGGGTCTGGTCATGTGGCGCCCAGATTCTGGAGCTAACAAATAAAATAAATATGCATGCTGAAAATAAACTGTTCTTGGCTAAATAAGAACAAAATCAATCTTAAGCACATCTTCCACATCTATTTTATTTGTTAGCTGCCAGAATGTGGGTGGCACGTGACCAGACCCAACCAGGGTCTTTCTCTCTCAAGAGGGATTGAGCTCGGGAACAAGGATGACTAGTACCCAGATTTTACAGCCAACATTCATTATTTCTAAATTTCATAATTTTGTGTAAAGTTGTTTAAATGAGTTTTAACATACATGTAATTGTGGCTGGTGGCCAAAGTTGAATTTGATTTCTTGCAAAAAAATTCCCAAGCAAATATTTGTACCAAGACATGAAAAGTGGATCAAGAGAATAGGGATTTGGTACGACATGATGCAAGTGAGAAACCAAACACTTCTTCTAAAACTTCTTCTAAACAAATGGCAAAGCCTCTGCACTTTCAAACTTGTAATTAAAATCAATTTGATATGCGGTTGGCTACCAAAACTTTCTTCATGTCCATGTCCAGCCCAGAGACTACAAGTAGTTAGCAAAAATGTTGAGATTGACCACTGATCATGTTAATATCAATATTTAGCTTCTCCTAACAATACCAATTTAAATTAGAAGGAGTTGATTGTTTGTGAGAAAAAAGTTATTGATCTCTCAGTCTAACTTCTTTAACTTTAAGATAAAGTATAAAATTCGCCCAACATATTTTCAGAGAATGTTTGAAGATTGGTGATGAGAATTGAGCAACTCATCATTTGACACTCTTGGTCCAAGTGAAAGAGTTTATGTTGAAGGTTACAGAAGAAAGTTGAATAATTCTATAAACCATATGCTTACACAGTCAAATACATTTCTACCTTTCCAATGTTTAATATAATTATTCAAGATACCACCCGATTCAAATGTGGTCAGCAATGTTGTCATTGGAAATATCTGCTTATGTTTTTAACTTAACCAGTGGGATGGTTTTGGACGCGATGCAAGAGTTACAGACCCACTCTGCACTATCCTCTGTTGTTAAGAGATTGTAAGCTAGCTCTGTTAATCCCGTACACACCCGGTGGTACCACAGACCACACCCTGTCTCACACAGTATCGCATCATCGTTGTCATCAACATTTTGCTTGCATATTCCACATGGATACACAATTGCTGTGACACTGCTTTGGTACTGGTTCTGTTCATTGACTTGCATATTCTGAAAGTGAACAAAACAAAATTGCAAGTCTCATTAGAGTACAATTTATTATACTTAGATTGGGTTTTCCCAAGATAACTGGTGAAATTATACCAGTTCCTCTCAGTTATAGATGTTATACTTTGAAACTCAGAACTATAATTATTTGTTGTGGACCAAAAACCTGCATATGTCCCCGTCCCACTACCAATGTTTTTTTGCAGGTTTGAAACAAAATACTGATGAAAGAAATGTTCACTTGGCAACATTGTATCAACACTGAAACAAGAGGTCTGGGAAAGGAATTTCTGCAAAGGGGGTCCATTTACGTGAACGTTATCAACTAGTTTTTGTTATACACTTTCAAACTACCTAAATCTGAAAACTTCTAGGATCCACACTTGTGCCTTTAGTGATCTACATAAACTCACGGCCCTCAGTGAGGCGTATATTGATACACTGTATTTATTTGAACAAGTGCCAACCTCAAATAGACACCCACCCTGATGGCAAAAAAAGCTAATAAGTGCCCAATCTGAAATAAGCAACCCCTCCCCCCCCAAAAAAAAACAAGTTGTAAATACTCTGTATGAGGTTAGAGCAGAGTGTTCTTTCTGCATAATTTGCTTTGTTGATGTAAAATAAACCTACAGTGTACTGAAAATGTGTGCCAGCCTTAAATAAAAGCACACATTGAATAAATTAAGCACTCACCTTAAAAGTCCAAAAATCAAATAAATGCCCAGGGCATTATTTTATTCAAATTATCACTGTGTAAGAGCTACAGAAAAGATGTATGTTGTGCACACAAAAACAATCATGATAGTAAAATAGACAGACCTGTGTGTGAAGGGTCTGTGATGTGATGTGGTCAACGATTGGTTGCGGCATTGTCATTGTTAGTGTTGTTATTCTTTCTGTGGGGCTTGCCAGGTCTGACGAGCTGTTACTATCTTTTCTAGATTTCTTCTGGGGGCTGTCAGAAGCTGAACTGCCATTCTCTTCTTCTGCAGCTTCGATTTCATCAGGGTTGGCAGAGTCTAAAATTTAACAACAAAATAGCTACCATGATGAAATATACATGTACACACAAACAAATCAAATCCACCTTTGATACCTTCCAGAAGTTATTGAAAAGAACTTTACAACTTGGTCACAAGAACATAGGTTTCCCTCTGCCCACTTTGGTACAGGTGTAACAATCTTTCCATTTTTAATATAAATTTCCAGTGCTCTACTTAATAGTTTCCAGTTTTATATTTCTAAAAAGTATGTTATCAAAAAGAAGAGATGACTCATGAACTTCTAGAGACAATGTACTTAATCTTGAAACAGGTCATGGACAGTTACTGCAAAAAGTCTTTGATTTGTCCTGATAGTTTGCTTTTAACAAATGCAGCACAAAATAATAATCAATGATTGGGATTGTCTTGATCATTTTGATATTTTGCTGATTCTCCTAGTTCCCCTAGGAGTGTTTTTATATAATCGTCCCAGTACGTTCAAGAACACAATTTGAAATGACTGCCTGGAGTCACTCAGAGTTGGCAGTCAAGGCCCATTTAAATATAGATCCAACATCTTGGTCCAATATCATGTATTAACCAGTGGTCTCACCAGGCCCGGAAGACAGAATTTGCATAATTTTACATAAGGCCAAATAAAAATAAATAGTTGGTTAGCATCCCCACCCGACCACTGAAAATGCTCCCGACCAAGAAAAATTTTTACTTTTATTTCCATACATTTCCTTTATAAATAATATAACAGTTCCGACCATATTGAGGATATACACAAGTTTTCTTCAAAAGCATACTTAGGTCAAGACTGATCGAACACTGACCTTTTACTTGACTTGAAAACTGAACATTTTCGTGATCTACTGGGATATAAATATGCAGAGATAGTCCCTACGAATGACTTTAACTAAAATTCTACGTTTTTTTACTTGGACAAAGAGTGAATATCAAATAAAAAAAATAAACTAAAATAAAAATAAAAACCGCCCGACTGACCATGAACATTTAGCATAAAGGATGCTAACCAACTAATTTTTTTTATTTGGCCTAACAATATAAATCTACATATTTTGGATTTCACATACAATTCGGTTATCCACACATTTTTGCCATTGCCTCAGATTACATTTTATTTTTTGCAGAGAGAACATATCAAGATCACATAAATTTTGATTGGTTTAAACTTCTTTTAATAGTCAACAATTGCCCAGTACAGCTAAACCAACAAATTACAATGTTGGACAATTTACACTCAATTAGACTAAATATAAACTGTACTTTTTGTAGAAGACTAGTGTTTAAAATTTAATTGTTTTTTATGATTATTCTAAACTGCTTTCCAGGTTGGTTGTGTGAATTCTGTAATCTGAGATGACAGAATTGTGTCATCATGCCTTTTTGAGGGATCACAGTTGAAGAACAAAGAATGATGATGATGCTGATGAAAATGATGCTGATTGATGGTGGTGAATAATATAGTGAAACCTTGATAACTCGAAATCTTACAGAAAATGTAAAAAGATTTATCGGAGTTCTCGATATCAACTAATCAAGGTCTGGTGAGAGAGAACAATGATGGGAAAGGATGAATTTAGTGCAAGAGAGTGGGAGGTTAGAGATGTCGAGGACTCAATTTTAAATATCTAGACGGATCAGAGTCAACTGTTACTAGTGACATGTTCACTGATCATGTTGATGTTGCGGTCTTGCATTTCAGCATTATGATTATTCCACTACTTGCAAGAGTTTTGCTTCTGATACTTGCTTTTTAACGTAGCATTTGGTAAGATTTAACAAATCATAAAGCATGATACACTGTCTGATTGATACATGCAGCAATCACCGACCATGTCGTCAGACCACACCGTACTCCCCACAGCCACAGGTGAGGTGCGTGAGGGGAGAATGCTCAGACAACCTCTTCGAGTTGGACAAGCAATGAAAAACTATATCATATTTATATGACATACCGCGTAACCTTGCTGGAACTTTCCTTTCTCTCGGCATCTTCAAATCTAAATAGTTTTGCTTAGAGCTTTACAAGCACGACCTTTCCAATACTTTGTTTAGAAAGTAAAAACCATTCCTCGATAACAATGGACGCCAAAATGGCGCGTGTTATTTAGAAACAAGAACTTGGTGTATGCCCAGTTATAAAAGCTTATTACGAAGCAGCTGAATTGTTGTAATCGCAGGCGCATAAACCGCAGAAGAGTTTCAAAATGGCGGACGAGTTGAAGAAAAAGTTGTTGTTCAAAAATCCCGCGCTCCAGAAACAGGTTGGTGGCTAGATATATGCAAATTGGATATCTATTTCATATTCTAAAACCTAGGTTTTAATAGGTAAAAGCTTAAGTTTGTGCAAAGAAGGTAAATCCAGGGTCTGGAAGTATATTTGACTATTCTCGAGAACCGGGATTTCACTATAAACCTGTGCGGGATTCGGGATTTTACTGCTCCTGGGAAGCGGGATTCGTCAAAATTGGGCATGGAATGTGGGATATTGATTTGAAAGGAAAGTGGGATGTGGGATTCTTGTTAAGATGGGGGCGGGAACGTGGGACCAGAACCCACCTCCCCCCCTCCCCCTCCCTTCCAGACCCTGTGAATCGGCATCGCTGTCTGATAACAGTGATAACTGATTGAGATCTGTCTGGTCAGGTGTATAAAAAACTGAGGTCTCACTCAAATCATGGAAATAATTTAATGCCAAAAGCTGATATTAACAGCTTTTCTGGAATACATGCTTGAGAAGTTGAACATCAACTTTACTGGTCGCCTGATAAGCTGAAAGCAACCCGATTTTGCACAGGTAGCCCAAGCTAACAGTCACTTTAGTGAGTGTTTGGTTATTGAGTTCACGACCAGCTGCAAATTTAAGACGTTATATGGGACAGTATAGCGATCACGACATGGGCCATAAATTGCATTAAATTTGCTCTTTATCTTACCCGTGCCAGTTTATTTTCTTCACTGAAGTAAGAACCAGTTCTAAGCCATTTTGGGGTGATTTCTCTTTCTTAAAATGAAAGCCATTTTGGGGCGATTTCTCTTTCTCAAAGGGAAACATTTTGAGAAAGAGAAATCACCTCAAAATGGCTTAGAACTGGTTCTAACTCCAGTGAAGAAAATAAAATCCATGGCACACTCTACAAATTAGGTCAGATTAAGGTCAAATTTAATGAAATTTATGGCCCATGTCACGATCGCTATAATTTCCCATGGATATAAAGTCTTAAATTTGCAGCTGGTTGGCCTACTCTACAAATTAGGTAAGATTAAGAGCAAATTTAATGAAATTTATGGGCCTTGTCACGATTACTATAATTTGCCATATAAAATCCTAAATTTGCAGCTGGTTGTGAACTCAATAACCAAACATTCACTGTTAGCTTGGTTTACCTGTGGATTTTGCAGACTTTCTGAATACTTAGTGAGTAGTTGAACTAAAACCCACTTACTGACTTAGACTTCGCTGACTGAGAGTTCAAGTCTGAGAAGTTAAATCCCAGGGGCCCCACTCAGGTATTTTAATGATGGG
>JAOEJI010333653.1:0-10977 GCA_025448255.1 Umimayanthus chanpuru | reverse complement strand
ACTTCCTGGCAATTGACTTTCTCTTCAGCAACTTGCAAATCGTAATCTACAAGGTAACGAAGAGGTTTATGTGCTTTACCGGCGAGCATTTGTGCTTTTGTCCGCCATTTTGTTTGTCAAGAACTTACAGGGTTTGTAGATCTACAAATATGGAAATGTGCGTATACCATATATAGAACTAACCGGGGCAAGAGGAAAACGACATTTTGTGTATGCTAATTTTTTGATATGCTTAAAGTTAAAACGTGACTCTTTATCGTCAGGATTTTTGAACACAAATTTGAACAGACCAATGACAATGGATAATTTTTTCGCATCAGCTAAATAATCGTAAGTATTCGTAAGCAGCTCTCGACCAATCTAAGATTTTTTTCCCATGCTGAATCACGCTGGTATCCAGGACTTCTCTGTAAATATTGTCAACAGAACATACACAAAAGCGAATTTGGCTGTAAATTGATCGCTTCGTGCGCTGACTTGTTCTTTCTTCGATTCTTTCGCCGTTGTTAGTATCATAGTTAGTAGAGGGAGACTAACTATGTTAGTATTTAAAACGGTTGGGACAAAAACAGAAGCAAACTAAGAAGAGCTAGGTTGATTCCTTTTCATGTATTTGGAATGATTATGAGATTGAACACTTGTTAAAAGTTTCAATGGAGTACAAGTGGGTCATAAAGAATTTTGACTGAAATGCGTGCCAAACCAACTATGCAGATATTTTGAACAGTCTTCATTGAGCAATGTATTCTTCATCGTATTTTGTTACGTCAATGGATGAAAAAATAACCGAACGTGACCGTCCACACTATTCCGGATTTTTAGCGAATTCAAAACTTTCCACTCTGGAGAACGGATTCAAGAAGTTGCAGATTTGCATGCTGAATTCGCTGGATACGTGTGGACGGAAGACGAATCTGCATAGAATAAATTTCTGATTCAAAAATATCCGGATCTGCCACAAATAAGAAGTTTGGGGATAACTTAGAAGTCGAAAAGAGCTTCAAACCGATCGGGACATACAGGAAATGGATTTACTTGTTCAGGTAATGAGTCCTTACGTTTATATGGTGAATGAAACATACTCTTACAATATCTATTTTATTCCTTGCTTCTATATATTCATCTGTTTATTTATTTATTTAATACTTCGTCTTAATAGAGTGCACAATTCAGCTACGGAAGTTCAGTTGAAGAAAAACTGAAACATCAACTGAAAGTGGAAAACGCGTTTATAAATGTAAAATGCCTTTGCTTACCTTTCTAGACGTAAATGAGTGCAGCGCATCCTCTCGCAGTTGTGACACAAACGCTGACTGCTCAAACACGGCCGGATCGTACACGTGTCGGTGTCGTGCTGGATTTAGTGGACACGGATTCAGTTGTACAGGTAGGACTGTGATATGGAGCCCTGGCGACTGCGTGTTATGTTGTGTCGTGCTGGTTTTAGTGGAAACGGATTCAGTTGTACAAGAAGGACTGTGATATGGAGCACGGGCGTGTTATGTTGTGTTGTGCTGGTTTTTAGTGGAAACGGATCCAGTTGTGCAGGTAGGACTAGGATTATATGGAGCACTGGCGGCTGTGTGTTATGTTGTGTCGTGCTGGTTTTAGTGGAAACGGAATCAGTTGTACAAGTAGGACTGTGATATGGAGCACTGGCAACTGCATGTTATGTCTTGTTACACAAACAATCCCAAAACGGCCGCGAGGAAATTACGGTATAAAAGAAATGGTGACACAAAATACTCAGTGATGTCGACTGCAGAATCTCAAATTTTGTAAATAGTCATTGAATCCTACTGTAATCTACAAAATATATCCAAGAATTTCTTCTTCGGTACCTTGTCGCTATTACAGTTAAATTACCCTTTTTAGCAACAATAGTCAAGCAAAAATTTATGCAGGATTTTGTTTTTGCTAAAACAACGTCACCTTGTTCGATATCTCTTGGAATGCAGCTGTTGTTTAGAATTGTGTTCGAATATTTTTCTTAAGAAACAGGATCGAGCCGCTCCAAAATCGTACCAGGAAAATAACAAAAAGTTTTCGCTACCCGTAGCCTTAAGCATGATCATCTTAATGCATATCAATTTCTGATCTGTTATCCTTTGTATACAGTAACCATATTTGTTGCTTCCAATGTTTACGTGGAATATAAAGTCATTAACTGCTTTACGGGGAAAATACCCGAAAATCGCTTTACTCCAGTATTTGATCAACGGCTGCGGAGACGATGTTTTTTACACTTGCGAAACCTGGCTTAACAATTTTGATATTTAAAGTGGTGAGCTCTTTGCAAGATTTAATACTATTCGTCGTGATAGGCGACAAGATTCTCGGGGGAGGGGTGTTCCTATTTCTGTTTTTGCTTCGATCTACAAAGTGAATCTATAGGGGTTTTCAGCAGGTGACGAAAACTAAGCAACTGTTCTTCCGGCCATATTTGTGCACCGACAAATTACAAACAGACGCGCTTTTCTACGCAGTTTACTTAGATATCGATATAGATTTCTGCTTGATGGTACATGTAAATTGTGAAAACAAAAGCAAAAAAAAAAAACCCTGGAATTTTTATATTCAAAGAAACCGACAATTGTTACAAATCTGGAAGAGGGAGTAGACGACTTGACCAACGCCACTTTAGAAAGAGACCTTTTAGTAGAAACAACTGAGCAGCACATGAGGTGTAGCTTGTAGCTTGAAAACTCTATTCTCCAACGCATTTTGTCTGTTAACAAGATTTCTTTACGTTGGTTTACAAAATGATAACTAAAAACAGGGGAATTTACAGTGAGATTCTAGGTCTGTAATACGTGCATTTGTTTTAAAAGCAAGGGGAAGTGACGACTTATTACTCAAACTCGCTGTTTACAGGAAATAAATTATAGTATAAATCTCAATTTTTGTTCTGGGGTCTTATGGTTAGTGCTAGCAATATATCAATAGTCGCATCTTACTCGGACTTCAAATTAGTGGCAGATTTAAAGTTTATGTCACGCGCTTCGGCGGACGTACTTGTGAGTGGCAAGATCCACGATCAAATAATCTGAGAGCATGCCAGTTTTCAGACTATTCTCGCCTAACGCTTCCGAATAAAACAGTACACATGTAATGTGGAAGCAGGTTTTGCCAAGTTCAGCTTTGCAATCCGCACAGTGGGCAGAAGTGATCGATCCTTTTTTGTCTGCCGTTATGATCCACACTGGAAATAGAATCAAATCGTTATTTTCTCTCTGAATGCCGCACCTTCCCCCAGGACATTAAACCCAACCTGAAACCATCTACGTATAGGCCTTCAAACTTTTAAAGATTTTGAAATGCTTGTGTGCTTGTGAGCTTTCTTGCGTAGTCAGATAAAGGAATGTAAGATTTCTGCTGAACGGAACCTACTTTGTTTGCAAAAGAACCCATATTTTAAAATAATTGAGGCTTTCAACATTTTAAAGTTTCTTCCACACTTCAGTGTCCCTCGAGACACACAGTCATAAGTATCAATCTTTGCACAAATATTGCTGCCGTCATGGCCGTGT
The DNA here is from genome assembly GCA_025448255.1 of Umimayanthus chanpuru. Taxonomy (NCBI): domain Eukaryota; kingdom Metazoa; phylum Cnidaria; class Anthozoa; order Zoantharia; family Parazoanthidae; genus Umimayanthus; species Umimayanthus chanpuru. The sequence goes on along the minus strand of JAOEJI010333653.1, from coordinate 7,447 downwards.
TATGCAAATAGTAAATCAAAGAAAAGAAAATCATTCCCGTTGTATACCTTTTATCGCCCACCCTACGGTAATCTCGACGATCTCCATCAACTCAACTCTTAGCTTCCGGTCGGTAAAGAATCATGCAATATTGTCGGCGTTGGCGACTGTAACAACCGGACAACTTACTTGGACAATCCTTTGCCCGGAAGCAACAGTGGTCAATTAAAAGAGATTTTCTGTAAAATTGTCGGTGACACTTTCCATAGTGAAAAGGTTGTTGAACCCTTTATAAACATGGCAATAATATTTACTTAATCTTGTGCAACTTTCCTAAAATCATCACAAATGCAACTACAACTACCAATGACCTGGACTATACAATTTTCCAACTGACCATTTATTCATTGATTTTGAAAAAATTATTTAAAAACTTAGCAGAAAAAATAATTACGTCGTAGGACTTTCATCATCAAGAGGCCTGACTTCGACAGTCACGGAAACTTTCTTCTAAGCATACCTTTTAATATATTCTGAGGAAAATATTGATCGGGACTGGAAAAACTTTTCTTTTCAACTAGAGAAAAATTCCGGCATTCCCACCAAGACTATTAAAACTGTATTTCTCCTTTTGGATTGACACGAATTAAGGCATATGTTTAGGAAAAAATATGCTGCTCTCTGAACATACCGTCAGAACGAAACAGTCGATCATAAACGCAAACTCCGACTGATAAGTCAAAAAATCGACGAAACACACCGTAGCAGCCAAACATAAACTTTGATGTGGCCACGATTGGAGACTCATTTATTGATAATCGTAAAAATTTCTAGAGCTAACACAAGGCCATACTTTGTCACCCATTCTTTCCTAGTGTTATAAGTTACTACCACTATCAAGTCGCCGGCAAAAAACCCGAACTTTTCAATGCTTACTTTTCCTCTGTTTTCTCTTAAATATAGATTTAAAAACAAATAAGGATTTCCCTTGAAAACGGATATGAAAATGTATAAGATAAGCATTAAGTTGAAATAAATCGAATTGAATGAAATTTACAGTTTCCATAAAAATTTGAACTCAACTACCTCTGAAAGAATGTTCTCAACAGCTAGCACCAAGCTCTTTTTCCCTTTCAATAAATTTATTCAAGTGAGTCGTCTCCCCACTGAGTGGAAGAATGCAAATGTCACTCCTATCTACAAGAAATAAGAAGAATGATAATAAGAAGCTAGCCGACAATTATCGACCAACTTCACTTCTTCCAAACGTCACTCCTATCTACAATAAGCGGCCAGTTTCACTTCTTTCCTTAGTATCCAAAGAAATGGATCGATGGGTTTCACCAGATGTTTCCCTTATCTACCGTACAATGTTGAACACATAAGCTCTCAGCACAGGTTCATAAAACCGCGCATGCGTCGTACAACTACTGTCTGTACTCCACAGTATCGGAAAACAAACAGATAAAAATATCCAAACAGACGTGTTTTATTTGGACCTCGCAAAAGTTTTCGATTCTGTTGACCATGAAACTCTTCTGAACATATTTTCTAGCTACGAAGTAGCTGCTGCTCTTTTTGACAGGTTCAATAATCACTTACACGAACGTCAAATTATTCACGTTCATTATTCACCTGCGGTGTTAATTTATTCACCTGTGGTGTGTTTCTTGATTTCGCTAAAGCGTTCGATACCGTTAATCACAATATCCTTTTACAGAAAATGGAAACATATGGGATTAGGGGACTGCCATTACAGTGGTTTACAAGTTATCTGGCAAACTGACAGCCATATGTCTCTATGAGTGGTATTGAATCTCCTAAACAACCTGTGGTCTGCGGCATTCCACAGGGCAGCTCTCTTGGACCCTTGAACTTCCTTTTATATGTAAATGATATTTCTAACTCCTCTAAAAAACTCTCCTTTCGAATCTTCGCAGATGACACTAATATTTTTGCAAGCAGTCCCAATTCTAAGGATTTAGAAACTTTAATTAACCAAGAACTACTAAAAGTAAGAGAATGGTGTGACATAAACAGACTGTCAAAAAACCTTTAAAAAACTAATTATATGATTATTAAATCCCCTGAAAAGAAATTGAATAATAACTTTGAAATCAAAATGCCTAACAAAGATGGCTCTCAGTATATATTAGAAAAGAAAAACTACATAAAATACCTGGGTGTGTTAATAGACAACACAATCTCATGGAAATACCACATCTCTCACATCCGCTCGAAAATCTCCAAAAATACAGGGAATTTTCTTAAGCTAAGGCACTACCTCTCTCTAAAGCAACTCAAGCAGAAATATATCCATATCTATCTTATGCTATTATTGCTTGGGGGAGTGCCTGTGCATCTTATCTTAAGAAAATTCAAACCAAACAAAATCATATTATGCGTGTTATTTTCTTTGCCACCCTATATGGCAAAAATACAGATAGCGCTCTTCCACTCCTTAACCTTCTAGACCTACTCTCAGTAGAAAATATTTTTAGATTGCAATTACCTAAATTTTCCCACAAATGGCATAAAAAACAACTCCCTAACCTCTTTGATAATAACCTTCGCTACGCCAGTGAGGTACATCATTACAATACTAGATATAGTGCCAAAGCTAACTTCTATAAAGCACGTTTTAGACCAAATATTGGTAGGAAAACTACATTCAGCTTTAGCAGCTGATCTCTGGCAACAGATACCAAAACAAATGAAAGATTCTAACACATTTCTTTTTCCAAAACAAATCAAGAAATATCTTTTATTTAAAAAAAGGGTGAAGAATAAAAACAATTGACCTTAGTAAGTTTGAACAACGGTTTTTAAAACTGCTTTTCACTATCGCAAACTGTGTGTATTTTTACTGAAGGAGATAAAAGTTTAATACGGACAAAGGTTGTCTCTTTTCAACTCAGAAGAAACAAGTTACGGGCGCGTCTTAGCCCACCTAATCAAATTTTCATATCTTTGAAACAAATTTTGGAAAATAACGCAAAACAAACAGATAACTTCTGTAAGATTTACATGTCCCGTTTTATCTTGGTTTTTTACTAGACTGAACGATTTCAAGTTTCAAGAAAACAAACAAAAAATATAAACGTCACAAAAATCAAGATTTTTCAACACTGATTGCAGAAACAGACGGTTCACCTTAAATCTGTCTGTTAAGAGTTGTCGTTTGCTTTTGACAACAATTTTAGCATTGAGTGAGGAATAAGACTGTTGACCTTAGCAGATTTAAAAAAACGGTTTTCAAAACTTCCCTTTGCTATTGCAAATTGTCTGTATTTTTTCCGAAGGAGAAAAAAGTTAAGTGTAGACAAAGATTGCCTTTTGAGAACTCGGGAAAACCAGATTCGGGCGCGTCCAAGCTCATCCAGTCAAATTTTGAATTTTTTTAAACAAATTTTGGAAAATAACGCAAAAAAAAAAACAAGTAGCTTCTTTTAGATTTACATGCCCCGTTTTATCTTGGCTTTCTACTAGAATAAACGATTTGAAGTTTCAAGAAAACAGACAAAAACATAAGCGTCACAAAAAGCCAGATTTTTCAACAGTGACTGCAGAAACAGACGGTTCACCTTAAATCTGTCTGTTAAGAGTTGTTGTTTGCTTTCGACCATAATTTAAGCATTGTGTGAAGAATGAGACAGTTGACCTAGGTAGGATTAAACAACGGTTTTTAAAACTGCTTTTCACTATTTCAAACTGAGTGTATTTTTTACTGAAGGAGGAAAAAGTTTTGTATGGACAAAGGTTGCCTTTTAGAACTCAGAAGTAACAAATTACGGGCGCGTCTCAGCCCATCCAATCAAGTTTTCATTTTTTGAAACAATTTTTGGAAAATAACGCAAAACAAACAGATAGCTTCTTTTACATTTACATGCCCCGTTTGATCTTGGCTTTCTACTAGGATAAGCGATTTGTAGTTTCAGAAAAAGAAACAAAAGGAAGAAGCGTCATTAGATGTCAGATTTTTCAACACTGACTGCACAACCAGACGGTTAACTTTAAATCTGTCTGTTAAGAGTTCTCGTTTGCTTTTGACAACAATTTTAGCATTGTGTGAAGAATAATACAGTTGACCTAGGTAGGAATAAACAACAGTTTTTAGAACTGCTTTTACTATTGCATACTGCGTGTATTTTTACTAAAGGAGGAAAAAGTTTAGTACAGACAAAGGTTGGCTTTTAGAACTGAGAATTAACAAGTTCCAGGCGCGTCTCGGTCCATCTAATCAAATTTTCATCTTTTTGAAACAAACTTTGGAAAGAAACGCAAAACAAACAGATAGCTTCTTTTAGATTTTTATGACCCGTTTTATCTTGGCTTTCCGCTAGAGTAAACGATTTCAAGTTTCAGAGAAAAAACGAAAAGTTTAAGGAACACAAAATCTCAAATTTTTGAACAGTGACTGCAAAAGCAGCCGAAAAATTCAATTTAAATCTGTCTGTTAGGAGTTCTCGCTTCCTTTTGAGAACAATTTTAGTATCGAGTGAAGAATGGAACTGTTGACCTAGGTAGATTTAAAACCGGTTTTTAAAAGTTCCTTTTGGTATTGCAAACTGTGTGTATTTTTACTGAAGGAGAAAAAAGTTAAGTGTAGACAAAGGTTGCCTGTTTAGATCTCAGGAAAAACGACATACGGGCGCGTCTTAGCCCATCCAGTCAAATTATGATATTTTTGAAACAAATTTTGAAACATTGCGCAAAAAAGCAGATAGCTTCTTTTAGATTTACATGCCCCGTTTTATCTTGGCTTTCTACTAGAGTAAACGATTTCAAGTTTCAAGAAAACAAACAAAAAATATAAATGTCACAAAAAGTCAGAATTTTCAACACTGACTGCAGAAACAGAAGGTTCACCTTAAATCTGTCTGTTAAGAGTTCTCGTTTTGTTTTGACCACAATTTTAGCATTGTGTGAAGAATGGGAAAGTTAACCTAGGTACGATTAAACAACGGTTGTTAAAACTGCCTTTTACTATTTCAAACTGTGTGAATTTCTTACTGAAGTAGGAAAAAGTTTAGTACGGACAAACGCTGCCTTTTAGAACTCAGAAGGTAACAAATTACGGGCACGTCTCAGCCCATCCAATCAAACTTTCATTTATTTGAACTGACAAATTTTGGAAAATCATAACGCAAAACAAACAGATAGCTTCTTTAAAATTTCGATGCCCCGTTTTATATGTGTTTTCCACTAAAGTAAACGATTTCAAGTTTCAGAGAAAGAAACGAAAAGTATAAACGGCACAAAAAGTCATATTTTTAAACATTGACTGCAAAAGCAGCCGAAAAGTTCACTTTAAATCTGTTTGTTAAGAGTTCTCGTCTGTTTTTGAGAACAATTATATTATCGAGTGAAGAATAAGACATTTGACCTGAGTAAGTTTAAATAACGGTTTCCAAAACTGCCTTGTGTATTTTTACTGAAAGAGGAGTAAGTTAAGTGGGGACAAACGTTGCATTTTCAGAACTCAGAAGAAACAAGTTACGGGCTCGTCTCAGCCCATCCAATCAAATTTTCATTTTCTGAAAGAACTTTTGAAAAGAAACGCAAAACAAACAGATATGTTCTTTTAGATTTACATGCCCCGTTTTATCCTAGCTTTCCACTAGGATAAACGATTTCAAGTTTCAGAGATAAAAACGAAAAGTATAAGCGACACAAAAAGTCCGATTTTTGCCGGAACACTAACTACAATAACAACCGAAAAGTTCACTTTAAATCTCTCTGTTAAGAGTTCTCGCTTGCTTTTGAGAACAATTTAAGTATCGAGTGAAGAATAAGACTGTTGACCTAGGTAGATTTAAAAACGGTTTTTAAAACTGCCTTTTGGTATTGCAAATTGTGTGTATTTTAAATGAAGGAGAAAAAAGTTAAGTGTAGAGAAAGGTTGCTTTTTTAAAAGTCAGAAGAAACGAGACACGGGAGCGTCTTAGCCCATCCAATCTGTCTTTGATTTTAATACCTCGTACGGTTTGATGTTATTCAGGAAGTGTTTGTATTTCGCGCGTAATCGAATTTAGCTATGGAATGGTTTGCAGTAACCGCTCATTTTTATTATTTGCTACAGTGTAATAAGGACTTGTAAACACGAGTAAACACGAGTTATGGGATTCGGAACTGGAACTATCCTCAATTATACAAAATATGTGTTAATGATTTCTCAAACCTTCGAACTGCTTATAAGTTTCATTGAGATCAATCAAAAATGAACAGATTATTTGTCTACTAAACGACATGTAAATTGTTCTTTACTCAAGTATTTAATGGTTAGAAAAAAGTATAATTTTCATCTGTTTTGCAAATTTCTAGAAACATCAGAAGCCTGCTAAAAGTATATTTAAAAGTGGATGTGTTTCTGCGCAAACTTTATGGAAGCAGAGACTGCTTTAACATTGACTTGTTTGCGTTTCAATATTTAAAAGGAGCGTTTCATCCTGTCCGCGGGGAATGAGAGGTCATCTTACTGTTTTCAAAACTTTAATTTTAAAAACAGTAGAAATCATAATTTGTTAAAGATTACTACAACTAAGTAGAGATCTTACGTGAGCCCATCATTTCTTTACGAAAATGATTTCAAACCCGTCGTTGCGCTACATATTATGAAGTGTGTACGTTCCGGTTTATTCATCCGGCCCATCCCGGTCTTCCTGCAATTTAATAAACAATCCCTATAATACAATATTATGTTGAATTTATTTCGCATTTCAACTTGATTGTTAAAATACTTTATATCAATAATTGAGACATAGTCTGGGTGCTTTCCAACAAAGTAAACATTGGCAACGTTTTGCCTTTTATCTAAACAGTGTCCATCTAATACCTTTTACGTCAATAAAATCTTCTCATTTAGTAAAACTTCATAAAGTTTCCATCATTTGTTTGAACCGAATTTACTTTTCACAAGTAAGTTAAAAAAGCCCACTCACTTGTCGATAAGAGTAGGCTAATGGTGTTGTGGACTGTCACCTCCTCCACTACATAGATAGATAGATGTCTTTGTTATAATCTCTTTACAACCATAAAAGTTGAATTGCGAAATTATTTGCAAATCGGTACTAAAAATATATGTATATAAAATTTAACAAGAGCGTGTTGATAAAACATTAAAAATTGGTATATAACAAAGGGCCTGCTCTAATTGGGGAAACCTGTAACAGTGTCCCTCTCCCATTAAGGAAAAAAATAGTAAATAACTAACTAACTAACTAACTACAATACAGTATAATACTTTATTTAACAATACTTTATTTAACGTGGGTAGATACACTTAGCTGAAAAGCTAGTTTACAGGTATCCCACAAAAAATAAAAATACATTCTAATACATTATAAAATATGTAAAATACACTATAAATACATATTAAGAAAACAAGTATATATAAATCAGTACTAGTATATTAAGTACGTATAAATCAGCACTAGTATATTAAGTATGTATAAATCAGCACTAGTAT